>JAUMHM010051772.1:0-14974 GCA_032362435.1 Melikaiella ostensackeni
AGTATTTCTATGCAAAAACCAACACGATCCGATAATTATTAACGGAATGACGGCAGTTTTAAAATTATTTGTCCAATCAACTTGGCCCGTAGCAACGCGTTATCCCCTCTCTTGCCTAGTAAGTTGGCTAAGTCCACGCGCTAAGGTCGTTGTGCAATCCGGGCGCTCAATGAGTGAAATTTCTTTCATTTAGATTTATAGAGTTGAAAATAGGCCAAATTTGTTTTGGTTTTGGTTTGATTTTAAGGAAAGTTTGGAATTCAGTACTTGGAAAAATAATTATTGATAAATCAAATATAATTCTCCGCTTAAATTAGAAAAATTAACTCCTACTGCTTGAGTACTAGATGTTTCTACACACCACTAATTGCAGTAAAAATAACTAACTCCATAACTAAATCGCTTTAAAAGTAACATAAAAAGTAATTTCAATTCAATTCAATATTTCTATTGTAAATTTCATCTCTTGACAAACTTCACACTAGTTAACAAGCGGCGTAAAATCAGGTGCCGCAAAAAATATGGGATGGATTTGGCTAACTACACGATCGCGTGTGCTCTGTTGGGCACTCCTGAAATATATATGTACATATATTACAATCAAAATACGATTAAAAATGTACTTAGTTATATATTTACCAACAGAATTAAGGACGACTCCTAAAGCTAAAACCAGAAAACCAGAAATGATCCTCATTTTTTTTAATACACAGAGGAAGTTAGTTTATAGAGAATTTTTTGTACAGTCTAACTACACGAAAATTCACTATTCTAGCAGATGCTTCAGCATATATGAGTATTCTAGCCGATATTTCACTCGCACTTCTCAATTATCGCACATATTTACAAGCTGGGTTAACGAAGAGAAATTTATCTTCCTGGGAGATTTGAATTTGATAATAGCCTCTTACATAATCAGCTATGTTTGACTTTCGTCTGCCTCGCTAAACAATCGTTCAACCTTGTTGAAGTTTCACACAACGAACATTTTATCCATCTCTTAAGTTTGTGAATAATTATTTAAATCTTTCAACTTCCATGCCTTTCCTTAATTTTTTAAGTCTTTTTTCATAATTAATATATTCCACATAACTCCGTAATTTATTCTTATCATTAATTAAATATTACTTCATAACATACAAATCTGATAATTTGTGAAGTATTTCACTCGCAAATCGCCCACGATTTCTAAACAAAGTAGCAACAATATTAACATACATAAATTAATATTATATTCGAGTCTCTCGCGATCAAATGGGGATACGCGTGAATTCATGTTGAAAATCATTGTCCTGAACATAAATTTTGAAAATCGTTCATATTTCGATTAAAAGAACTGACTCTTATGAAGAATTTCAAGGCTCATCTTTTCTTTTCCTTGTAAAAATTCATAGGCTCCGTAGTTTTCGAAGTAATTAGAAAGAAGTAGATTTTTCGAAAACAAGAAATTTCCATCTTTCTACATTTCCACTCGCGCTATCTTAGCCAATTATCAGAATTTTTTGATTTTATTAATACTAGACTACGTGTTTAGGTCTTCTGAAACTATTTTAGAGAGTTAAACACAAATATTCAAATAAACAAAAAAATTGCTAATTATGTTTCGAGACTTCCGCAAAAAACATAAATTTCAACCTTCAAGCGCTTCCTTTATCGAGCGAATTCCAAGCAACGAAAAACTTCCATGTTTTAAATTGCAAGCGGCAATCTTGACGCTGCCGTATGCATGTGCCTCCTCGGTTACGAACATGTTACAGCGGACGATATGAAGGTCAAGATGAATACCAAAACAGATAATAGCAATCGCTTGTAGTTTTCTTCTAAAATATACTAAAAATGAAGCAAAGAACCAGTAAATGGATTATTTTTAAAAATAGCTGCAAAGTATTATTTTTCAGGAAGGTTTACTTTGGTTGATACCCTATTGATTTAAGAAGGAATCTAAAAATGATTCGAGGGAGAAAAAGAAATAGCATGAAGAGTTATGGATCAAAAATAGGGAAAAATGTTCCTGAAATCGGGTACGATTGGAAACGGTTAATGAAAGTTTTAAGTAAACTTTCATCATAAATGTAATAATTTAGGACCATTTCTCATTCTTGATTTTTTCAATAATACTTTTATTCTATTATTTATAGATAACTCAAATTAAATATTATTATTTCTTAATGAAGAAGTTGATAGAATTATTTGTTATTATTTTAGGAAAGAGAATACATTACAAAGTCTGAAACTGCGAAAAAGGGTGTTCAAGATATTACAATCCCAGAAAGATCTTTTAAACCTATTTAATCCTGCTGTAGAGAAAAGTAGTACCAAAAAATTTCAAGTCTTCGGCAAGAAAAAATACATAGAAACAAAAAATAAAAATAAAATAAAATGAAAACAAAATAAAAATTAGCCAGTGTTTCATTTTTTGGTTTTATTAGCAATTTCTTTGAAAAGTGGAATAAAATATGTATTTCCAGTTCAAGGATAGTCACTGAAGCATTTGTCTTAAATTTTTTTCCTGATGCAAAAGCGGTTGTTCATGATAACTAAGAATTGCAAAATCCAACCTCTCTTTTTCTTCAACCCTACGCTTGAATTAGAAAAACTTTTGAACGGTCCTCCAGCTGGAATTGGATTTTGATAATTTATTGTTCAAAATGTTTAACAAATAAATTATTTCAATGATAATATCTCAAGTGCTATTTTGGTATCCGACTAGACCTTCGTATTGTCCGCTGTAACACGTTCGTAGCCAAGAAGGCACGTGAGGGCAGCGTCGAGATTGCCGCTTGCAATTCGAAACATTCATAATTTTTTAACTATCGATCCGATTGACTTAAAAATGCCAAGAAAACTTATTTGAACCTTAGTTAATAACATTTTTACTGAAATTTGTCTCTTGCTTGAAATTTGCTGGATAAACCAAGCGTTAGAGGGTGAAATTTATGATTCGTGCAAAATCTCAAAAAAAATTGAAAACTTTTTTGTTATTGAAATATTCACGTTTTTTTTACTTAAATGATTTCAGAAGGCTCAAGCTTGATAATATTTGGTAAAATAAAGCAATTTAAACTTTTATAAATAAGTTAGATGAATAAATTGGAAATTTTGGCCCATTCGCTTAGAAAAAAAAAATTTTTGGAGCTGAAAATGTTTGAAACTATTGTAGAAATTACTGCTGCACACAAAAATATTTGAGAAGTCAACAATAACCATTGTTATGAACAATTCTTGTGGTAAAATATTCAAATTTGAGGTTTTTCGAAATTTCAATTTCCTTTAATCTCCAAAATGAATACAGATATTCCTGAAAAAATATATATTTGATAATATTTGATTGAATAAACAAGCTCAAAGAACATAATTCATATTGAAAGCAGAAAAACAAGTACTTTCTCATGAATTTCACAATTCTATTCCGATTGAACACCCGATTTTTTCCTACGTGAAACTGCCAAAATTTGAAATTTGTTTATCTTAACTGCGATTCCTGCGATTAGAAAAAATTAAAACTTGAAGAAACCTCAAATTTAATTATTTCCCCACAAGGATTGTTTATAAAAGTGGTGATTATTAAGTTTTCAAATAGTTTTGTGACTAGCAGTCATTTCCGCAATAGTTTGAAACATTTTTAGTGCGAAAAATATTTTCTTTTCACGCGAAAGGGCGAAAATTTCGAACTTATAAAAATTAAAATATTAGTTAGTTAGCTTATCAGTTAAAATATTATAAAAGTTTATAAAAATTCAAATTGTTATAATTTACCGTATATCATCGAAAAAATGTTATTTTAGGAAAATCTGTAGCCATTCCGGCGATTAAATGAAATTAAGATATTTAAAAATCTCAAATTTTAATATTTTACCATAAACATTGTTTATAACAATGTTTTTCCTGTTAACTTGACAATTATGTTTGTGATTAAATATTATTCTTATGTCGATTCGGAGCAGTCTTATGAAAAATAAATTTTTTTACTGACAATAAGACTCCTTGCCAATTTGTTCATCAAATTTTATTATAGTAATTAAATGGATCAATAGGCAAATTATTTGTATTCTGTGTTAAGTAAAAAATGTCACTTTTTCCACATTTTGAGTGAAAATATTGTAAATAAACAAGTGGAGAAGGAAAAAGTTCTGACCGCAAATCTTTTCGGAATTTGATGAGCTTCAATTTAACAAAATGAAAAATCAGACCAAAATTGAAAGCAATTTAAATATTTTGACTAAATTTCAGAATAATTAGGCATTCTTATCGTTATCATTATGATTGGAAATCATAACTGTAAAAATGCGTAATATTTTTTAGATTATACACATAGTCATTCAAATCAATTGAAGGAAAAGTATCACATGTGCGCTTATGGCGCTCGCCAGTTTCAGAAGCGTTTTTCTCGAGAACCTGTTTTTCGAAGTTCCAACTTCCAAAATGCCCCAGTGACTTGTTTTCCATCCGAAATTGTTCATCTTGAGCGTAAAGTGTGAGGAATTTATCCAGCTATATGACTCCATACGTAACTCTATACCAGCCTTGAGGGCCCTTTTCCTTTGGACGCTCACATATGATCTCTATCTGACCCTCCTTTGTAATATAAAGCAATTGAAAATTATGGTAACGTTAAACAATCTGCTAAATTTTCTACTTTTCGAAAGTTGCGAAAGGTATTTTTGATATCTTGAGCGCAGTAATGATCAAGGGAAACTGTTTTTCCTTTGGCTTATAATAAAATATTATGAGCCGCTTTCCCCCACAAACACTAGAATTTTTACAAAAGCATTCTGCGCGACAAAAAATACATTGTGTTCAGGTGAAAGTTTGCATAAACCTTTTTGCTTGGCTGCTAGAGAATATGATCCAAAGCACGTATTCCCAAAAACTTCTGCAAGTTCACTTTTTCACGAGTTCCTTAGACAACCCAACCAAATTTTCCAAACTGAAGATCCCATTTTATGGAAGATTTTAATGGATATTTTTCCTGTTTTGAAGAAAAGCGCAAAAATTTTCCACAAACTATGAATATTAAAATCCTTGTCATACTATATAATAAAAATTAAATACTTCTTCTTAAACACTTTTTATTGACTAAACCTTATAAGAAATACAATACTTGGTACTGTCCGAACAGTAAATATTACAAACATATATTATAATAAACTCTTACAATTTCTAATAGCCTTTGCCTTGCAATAAAGACGCAAATAACACTTTGATTGTTGCAAAAAATGTTTTTGGAGCTATTAAATAATCTTCTTTTCAACACTCCTTTTATAGACAAAATCTTATGAAAAATGTATTTTCCGATACTGTCTACACAAAAAATAAGTAAAATAAGTACATCAGCCAAGTAACGCAGTTTGACTGGAAACATTATAATGATTATTAGTTTTAAAAAATTAAAATTAAATTATTTTCATTTTTATTATATATATTATTATTTATATTATATTATTATATCAAAAAATTATTATTAAATTATATTAAATTATAATTATAAAAGTTTCAGATGTGCCAGTTCACGGATATGATCCCGGACTTCTAGTAGGAAGTCTGAGCACTTAACCGCCTGAGCCACGAGGTTATTATTATTATTATTATCATTAATGATTCTGATCATTATTATTATGAAAGTAACATCTTCACAAAATTTATCAAACCTGTTTAGTCTCTAATAACCACTGGATTCGATGCGACTTCAAGTCTCCTTTCAATAAAAAAACTGTAATGATTCTTTAGTTTGGAGTGGCGAGAAACTTCATAGAAGGTTGACGTTGGACTCAAAATGAGTACACGAAAATGACAACTGCATAAGGAACAATATGTCGAAATTCTGTTTTCAACAATTTCAAGCAATTCTGGACACTATTGATCGATATATTAGTATCAGGATTATGTGAAAATCATTTCTTCTTTCTCTCGATAAAATGAATTTTAAAATTATGAGAATGGTAACTGGATAAAAACCATTTAGTTTTACCACCATCAAGAACAGAACATTTGAAAATTAGAATGTTTTCGCCTTCCAGAAACTTTATAACTAATGGACCCATACTTCTGAAATTCTAACTCAATTTTCTACCGTGTGGTATAGAAATACCTTTTTTTTTGTTCGTATGTCCAATTGTCAGTCTTATATTTTTATAAATTCTTAAATTCCAGTGTAAACATTTTTTGAAATTTTGGCATATCAGAGAATAATCAGTTGCACATATTTAACAGGCCCGAAAAAGTCCTAACTATATTTTCGTGATTTTGTAAGCAAATACGCAGTTTCAAAATGTATAAGATAAAAAACTGGGTAAGGGCCAGTGTTCCCTCTCCCACACAAAAAAATTTTAATCTCAATATTCACATCTTCAATGCAGAAGCCTTGGGGAAGACATGCTTCTATAATTTGATATGAATTTTATATTTGAAAACCTTTCGCGGAAAACTATTTTTGTTCACCTTGTCAAAACTTATTTTTTGTCTATATCTAGGTGTCATTCTCACGTCTTCGAATAGAGTACTCTGAATATAGAGGTGTAAATGAGAAATCGCGGAATATTATAAAATTTGTGAGGAGACTAAAACAGGATTAAAAGCGGACTAAATAGAACCTATATAGGATCAAATGAGGGTCTGACGCAGAAATATAACTCATTTTTTTCTGGGGTCGTTGAAGTCGATTGTGTTGGAATGGGAGCTGGAGCTGGAGCTGCTGGAACTCCTGGCTAGGCTGGATTGAGTATGAGATCGTGCACTGTTCGTAAGAGATGCCAGAGGAAGTCGCACCCCCATTAGCTGGCTGAATTCTGCATCCATAACCATTGTGTGTCCAAATAATTGACTGTATACAACCTCGGTGCCATTTTCGGCATGTAAGGGGGCAACTATACCGTCATCGACCCATCCAATGATTAAAACACCCCTTTTTGCTAACAATGTATTCCTGTTACAAGCAACGGGTAGGTTGTTAATTAACCTGTGTAACGATGCTAATACTGGTGACGGGAATCGAGGATATGGCACTATCTCGATTTCATCAAGTTGGCGTCCACCAGACAATTCATGAGCTCCGGGTCGTCGATTGAAAAAAACTTCTGGCTGCGCACTCAATTCTGTAAGAAAAATTGAAATGAATAAGTTCTAATATGTAAAAATTACGTTAGAAACAAAAGAATAAATCTGAGAGAAATGAAAATTCGATAAACGAAAATCTGAGAAAGGGGCAATATGACATTTATTAATTTCTTTCCTTATGTAATTTGTGGACGCTCCATAACTGAATTAGTAATCAAGGGTTTAAATAAAGAAACATTAATGTTTTAACATTTCACTAATGAATTATTAAAAGAACCACAATTTTGTTGTACTATTCCATTAGGAAACGTCCATCGATTACCTACGGATGATTTTGGAAATTTTAAACCCCCTGCATACCTATTGTGAAGTTTTGTAAGATTTCTGTGAGCCTTTCCTCAATACAATTTCACGAAAAATCTCTATTTTTCAAGGAATTTCACAAAATTTCAAAAGACTTCATGAAGTTTCCCGCGTGGAAATGAAAGAATGCCCAACTTTGGTCAAATCTTGCCAACCATGGGGAACTATTCCAAACTATGGTATACCATGACCAAAGACTATGGTAGATATGTAAAACCCATATTCCTCGAGAAAATTAAGTTCAAAAACCAAAATTCCAGTCCTAGTCATTTTTCGAAAGTCTCGCCGTACTAAGAAGTCGCACGTGTGCATTAGATGTCTAAACCTGAACTTCCTCGGAGAATTTGAGCTGTAGAGCGAATTTTGGGATGTCAAGATCATTCTTCCGTAGTCTCGCTATCCGGAGTAACTGTTCAAGTGAACCAGGTATCTAAAACTCTTATGCATCGAGAAATTTGTGCTGTAGGCCGAATTTTGTGATGCACAAGTCACTTCGAAGAGGTCTCGAGGCACTTAGTGCACTTGGGCGATTTCCCAACACGGCGACACCTTTGCGAGATGACTTGGACATCATGGAATTCGGTCTACAGCTTGAACTCCCCGACGAATATAAGCTTCAGAAAACTACTGCACTTGTGCAATTTCTAAGGACGGCGAAGCACCCGAAAAATAACTTGAGTATCCCAAAATTTGTTTTAAAGCTCAAATTTCCCAAGAAAGACGATCCTCAGACACCTTGTGCACTCGTGCAATTCCCTGGAACATCGGAAACTTCAAAAAGTGACTTGGTTATCCCGAAATTCGATTTAAAGATCAAATTATTTGAGGAATATGAGCTTTGGACATCTAGTGCAACCGTATGATCTTTGACCGTCAACAAATTTTATATATAAAAAAAAACAGTTTTTGTCAGAACTACAATCCTTCAGCCCTTTTCAGGGCTGAGGATCAAACGAAGGGCTCTCTGCAAAGGAAACAATCATTTTACTTCTCTCGACTCAAGCCAAATCCTTTTCCAATCCCAGTGGGCGACCTTTTCAGCGGTTGTCTTGATTTTGAGTCGAGAGTCCAATAAAAATCCGGGACTATCGCTCAAGGCGCTCTAACCAGCCGTTCTCTTGCGATATTCGCGGATAGCTCTGAACTTTTGGTAGAGAGAAGCTCACAGGAAACTCGTGGAGGAGAAACCGCAGCTCCGAGGGGTTACGGCTTCCCCACAAAAGGGTAACGAACATATACACGACTCGTCACCAGGAGGTGACGCTGACCGCCTCTCGTCACCTGGAGGTCACGAAAGCCACCCACGCTCACTACCAGGAGGAAATGATAGCCTTGGTCTCCACTCGTCACCGGTAGGTGACGGCTGCTGCAACCCAACTGTCACCAGGCCACTGAAGCTGCCCTGACCGTCACCGAGAGGTGACGATCGAAGCTGCATTCGATCATCAACAGGAGGTTCACCATTCAGGCCCACGTTCCTCCAGCACCAGCAAAGGCGTCTCTTTGGAGCTAGCCTGAATGGCTTCAACCTGCCAGGGTCTAGCATAACCTGCCTGCCGGCATCCATTCTACCAGCATATAATATTCCGGCGACCATTCCGCCGGCATTTTGAAACACTCTGACCACACCTCTTTCCTGGGACGCAATGACCTAGAAAAATGACTTGACCATCCCAAAATTCGGTTTGAAGCTCGAATCCACCGAGGAAGATGAGCTACAGATAAATAGTACACTCCAGCGATTTCCTAGGAGGACGAGACCTTCATGAAATGACTGGTCAGCCGAAAATTCGGTTTGAAGCTCTAATTTTCCGAGGAAGATGAGCTTTAGACACCGTGTCCACTCGCGCGATTGCCTTGGGACGGCGAGACCCTCGGAAAATGACATGAACATCACATTATTTGGTGTAAAGCTCACATTTCCCGAAAAAGATGAGCTGCAGAAGCATAGTTAACTCGTCCGATATTTTAGGACAGCGAGACCTTCGGAAAATAGCTTAGACGTCTCAAAATTCTGTTGAAAGCTCAAAATTAATCGCAGAAGAAGACCTTCAGACACCTACTGCGCTCGTGCGATTTTCCAGGACGGCCGGATCTTCGAAAATAACTTGTGTATTACATAATTCGACTTCGAGCTCAAACTCCACGAGGAAAGCAAGCTTTAGACATCTCGTGCAATCGTATGATCTCTCAGGACGGCGAGACCTTGGAAAAAAAAATGAGCTATTCCAAGATTCGGTTCAAAGCTTGAATTCCCCGAGAAATGTGAACTTTATACACCTAGTCCACTCGTGCAATTTCGCAGGATGGCGAGACATTCAAAAAATGACTTGGACGTCCCATAAATCGGTTAAAAACTCCAATTCCTCGAAAAAGATGAGCTGTAGCCACCTATTCATAACGTGCGATTCCTTATGACGGCGAACCTTCAAAAAATAGCTTGACCAAACAAATATTCTATCTGAAGCACAAATTCTCCGATAAAGATGAGCTTTAGACACCTAGTCCACATGTGCGATTTCTTAGGATGGCGAGAGTTTGGAAAAGTTGCTTGGTCATCCCACAATTCGGTTTAAAGCCTGAGCTCCCGAGGAACATGAGCTGTAGAAACCTAGTTGACTCACGCAATTTCCTAGGACGAAGAAACCTTCGGAAAATGAATTGGCTATCCCAAAATTCTGTTCAAAGCTCAAGGTCCCCAAGGAAGATGAGCTTCAGACATCTAGTATAGTTGTGCGATTTCCTAGGAAGACGAGACCTTCGAAAAATAACATAATTATCACAAAATTCGGTTTATAGCTCTAATTCCTCAAGGAAGATGAGCTTTAGGTACCTAGTGCAATCGTGCGATTCATTAGAACGGTAAGACCTTCGAAAAATGACTTGGACTTCCCGTAATTCGTTTAAAGCTCAAATTTTCCGAAAAAGATGAGCTGTAGAAACCTGGTAAGTTCGTGTGATTTCTTAAGATGATGGAACCTGCGAGAAATGATTCAATCATCCCAAAATTCTGTTCACAGTTCAAATTTACCAAAGAAGATAAGCTGTCGACATCTAGTGCACCCGAGCGATTTCTTAGGTCGGCGAGACGTTCGAAAAATGACTTGGATACCCCAAAATTAGGTATAAAGCATATATTTCGCAGGAAGATGAGTTTTGCATACCTAGTGCACTTGTGCGATTTCTTGAGATAACGAAACGTTCGGAAAATTACTTTGACATCTAAGAATTCGATATGAAGCTCAGATTCCCCCGTGAAGATGAGCTGTAGACATCAATTGCACTCGCGCGATTTCCTAGGACTGCGAGACCTCCGAAAAATGACTTAGCCATCTCAAAATTCAGTTTAGAGCTCAGTTCCGCGAGGAAGATGAGCTTTTGACATCCAGAGTAATCGTATATTCTTTCACGACGGCGGGCCTTTCGAAAAATGACTTGGACATCACATGATCTTGCTTAAGGCTCGAATTTCCCACGAAGATGAGCTTTAGACACCTAGCCCATTCGAGCGATTTCTTAAGTCGACGAGACCTTCGAAAAATGACTTGGTCATCCCTAAATTCGATAAGAAGCTCATATTCCCCTGCTGCAGACACCTAGTGCCCTCGTGCGATTTCTTGCGAGAGCGAGACATTCAAAAAATGACTTGAACACCCCAAAATTTCATTTGAAGCTCAAATCCCCCGATGAAGTTGATCTTTAGACATCTAGTCCACTCATGCAATTTTTTTGTAGGGTGCGACCTTTGAAAAATGACTTGAACATCCCATAATTCGGTTTAACGCAGGAATTACCCGAGTTGGAAGAGCTGTAGACACCTTGTGAGCTCGTTCGACTTCTTAGGACCGGTAGACCTTCGAAAAGTGACTTGGCCATTCAGAAATTCTGTTTGAAGCTCAAATTCCCGGAGGAAGATGAGCTTTAGAAACCTAGTCCAGGTCAAATTTTCTAACACGGAGGGACTAGCGAAAAATTACTCGTCCATCCTAAAATTCTATTTAAAGCTCAAATTTCTCGAAGATGATGAGCTGTAGATACCTAGTGGACTCGTGTGAGTTCTTCGGCAGGCGAGACCTTCGAAAAATGACTTGAGCATGACATGATTCAATTTTAGGCTCAAATTCCTCAAGAAAGATGAGCTGTAGACATTCAGTGCTATGGTAGGATGTGTCAGGATGACAAGACCTTCAAAAAATGACTTAGCTGTCCCAACATTCGGCTTGAAGCTCAAATTCACTAGGAGATGAGCTTCAGACACCTGGTGCACTCGTGCGATTTCTCAGGATGGCGAGACCTTAGCTAAATAATTTTGCTTCTTCGAAATATGGTCTTAAAACTCAATTTCTTCGAGGAAGATTTTTTTTCTAATACCTAGCACATTTAGATGATCTTCCAGGACACCTGTAGCTTGTCGAAATGCCTTCGGGTATCTGCAGCTTTGAAAGATAACTCTTTAGTTTTAATATAGTTCGAAAAAGTTCGCCATAGGTGGCAAGATTTGGCCGAAGTCGGCCAGTGTTCCATTTCCTTCCGGGTAATCAAATTTCAAGGGATTTTACGGGTTTTCAAGAGATACCGAAGGATTTTGACCGATTTTAAGGAAATAAGAACGATTTCCGCGAATCACAAAGGATAATAAGGGATTTTAAGGCATTTTCAAAGGACTGATAGGTATTTCAACGAATTACGGAATTTGTACAGAATATTACTCGATTTCCAAAGCTTCTAAGGGATTTCATAGGATTGCGAGAGGTTTCAAAAGATTTCAAGAAATTAAAAATGTTTTAGGGTATTTCGAGCATTTCCAAAAATTACGAGACGTTTTACAGATTTTAAGTGATATAAAAAGATTTCAAGAATTTGAAGAAGTTACCTAGTACGATTCCAGAGAGAATCTCAATTTTTCATGGGATTCGACAAAATTTTGAAGAACTTTCAGGAGTTTATTGAAATTTCAAGAGATTTTTACGGGATTTCAACGGATATCAAAGGATTTCGATGAATTTTTAGGAATTAAGAACGATTTACGCGCAATACAAAGGATTCTAAGGGATTTCAAGGTATTTCAAAGGTCTACCAAGTATTTCAGATAATTTCAAAGTTTCACGGAATTTAACGAGATTTTAGGGATTTTATGTGATTTCGAGGCAGTTCAAAATATCTCAAGGAAATACAAAAGTTTTAGGGTAATTCAAACAATTCCAAAGAATTACGAGAGGTTTTGCAGATTTTAGGTGACTTCAAATGATTTCAAGAATTTGAAGAAATTACCTAGTACAATTTCAGAGAGAATCTCAATTTTTTCAAGAATTTTTTCGAGATTTCATAGGACTTTTAGTAGCTTAATCAAACTTCAAGAGATTTTGCGGGTTTTTTTAATGAATTAAGAACAATTTCTGCAGATTGCAAAGGATTTTCAGGGATTTCAAGAAAGCTCGAAATATCTTGAAAGAAGTCACAGGGTTTCGAAGTATTATAAGGATTTTAAGAGACACCAAAGTATTTTTACGAGTTTCCAATGATGTCAGGGGATCCCTCCTGGATTTCGAAGATATTTTAGAGTATTTGGAGGAATTTCATAAGATTTCAAAAGATTTAACGGAATTTCAAAGGATTTTGTGAGACTTTAAAACATTCCAAAGAATTTTGTACAGAGCTGGAAGGGATTTCAAGGAGTTTTTATGCCTTTGAAAGATTTTGACGTATTTTTAATTCAAGGGATTTCAAGAGATTTAAGAATATTTCTACAGATCTTAATGATTTCAATGAATTTCAAAGAGATTTCAAATATCTCAAGGGATCCCGTAGTTATGAGAGTCTGCAGATTTCAAGCGATTTAAAAGATTTTAAAAGATATTACGGAGTCTCAAAGAATTTTGAAGGATTTCTATAGTTTTTATTAAAGGATTTCCGGGAATTTTGAGAATGGTTAAATCTTCAATTCTATATTTGTCGGGCGTGTGTAATATGAATCATCACATAATAAAAAAAGAAATAAAACAAATAATGATATGATGCGTATAATAGTATAAAAAGTAGTTTGAACAGCCAAAACTGGGAAAGGGATTATGTAACTTTTTTACTTCACCTCCACTTTCATTTTTTCAAAATTCACGTCGGTTTTCTTTTTTTTGACATTTTAAGTGTCACGAAAATTTAAAAAAGAACAACTAGCCTGAATTACTGAAAAGTGGAAGTGGAAATAAAAGTGGAAAAGTTACGTAATCAATCCTACTTGGTTCCTATTAGCATATTTTTAAACAAATAATTAGAACGAGGGAACAGGTGAGAAATGCTTTGGACTCACCTTCTCCCACCCCCAAGTAAGTATGCGCAAGATTTTTCAGACACCCCCTCCCCCACACACACACACACAAAAGAAAAGCCTCACGTAATTGATGGATGCTCCATTAATTAGTGGAAATATTGACAAATTTTGTGGTGATGTTATTGAGTAATCTATTACTAAACTTTTCTTGTCGATTGTCTTCTATTCGATATAAAATTGTTGCCGAAAGTGAACGATGAAACGTATGTGTCAACGGGTGCTGTTGTATCTTATCGAACTCTGATGCATTTCTTTGAGTGCACACGCATTAAAGCGATCGCGAGTAATTTCAACATAAATAAAGTAAGGTAAAATGGATTAAATGTGTACATAATTATGATTTTGCCATTTTAAAGAAATCCATTGAAGATGCTTTATGTTTGTGGAAGTGACGTAGCCTACTCACAAGTTTCACAATATTGCCTTCTCATTGTGCTAATAAAGTTGGAAGTGTCACTTGAACATGTTCTTTTATTAAAATTCTCTATTTGCCGCGCTTTGCATTTTCGTAACCCTTCTTTTTTTATTATTATGTACAGCCTCAAATAAATTGATATATTTTCATCGTAAGAAATAAGTAGTTTCTTAGGCGGAAAAATTATGCATAGTGGAAAGAATGTGTAATTTTCATTTGTTGTGTACATTAATTAGATAAAACAAATTAAAATTCTACATGATTTTTCCACTATGCGTGACTTTTCCGCCTGGGTTCCCACTATAGAGTGAGTGAATATCTCAACTAATAGAGATAGTAGTTTTCTACTAATTGTTAGTGGCTCACTTTTCTCTAATTCAATTAGCAGATTTTCAATACTGATTAGTGATTTGATCTTCTCACTCCTTTGCCTGAAGCAACCGATTTTGGGAAATTTCCGAAATGAAATTCTTCAAATTTGTATCAATCAATATTTAAAGCCGGTCAGTACCAAGCCAATCATCACCAAACCTCTAACGTTGGCATTTTTCAATTCTAAAAATTTTAATAAGAATTAACAAATACATCAAGAATTCAAGGAAAGTTTCGCGATTCAGTATTCGGAAAAATAATTATTGATGAATCAAGTATAATTCTTCACTTTTCAGTAATCTAATTCCACCGCTGTAGTATCAGATGCTTCAACACGTCTTTAATTTTAGTAATAGTAGATTGTGCACCGCGGATGACGTATTTTGCCGTCCGAGGACGTTTACAAGGCGAGGCTGATTTTCGCCGAGGCTTGTAAAAAGTCC
>JAUMHM010051792.1:0-14973 GCA_032362435.1 Melikaiella ostensackeni
TTAACTTTTGTAACCGTATTCAGCAGAAACCCTTGGCACAGGGACCCTCCATCCGCAACCTGAGGACGCGTTCGGTAGCTTTGTCATAGGCCCTTCGGTTCGACTACAACGGAACCGAACCGAACCGAATGGTGCATCGGCCGGGAAACGAACCCGGGCCGCCCGCGTGGCAGGCTTCATTCTGTCCATAAATTTACTCACTGTACATTTGCTTAACTTTAAAAGTTAACATGTTTTTTCTTGTATACACCCTTATGAATTAAATTTAAGTGAAACTAGTAAGCATGAGGAAAATCATTGTTGCAATTTAAACAATTTAAAAAAAATCGAAAATAGTTCCTAACAGATCCCTTGAAAGTTTTATGATAAAATTTTAATCTGGTGATCGGACTGAAAATTTTTTTGTGACAAACAAAGGGGTACATATTGCAGGCCCTTGCAAGAACCTTTGTTAGACCTCCAGAAGGCCAAAAGTTAAAGCACATCCAGCACCTAAAAAAAGGTTCAACAAATTCTTGTTAAAACGTTTTTTTCCAATATTTCAGAACAATCGAACCTTCCTTCTCAAAGCAATTTTTTAGTTCATTTTCAAACTGGTGATCTGACTTAGAAATTTTTTGAGAAACGCAAAGAGGGCGGTCATTGTTGGACCCGGCGGGGGAATAAATGCCCGTCAAATAGAATTGTAGATGATATTTTAAAGAGCAAAATAAGCTATCACACGGTGCGGCAGAGCCAACTTTAAATGAAAGTTCTAGGTAAATAGGATTTTTTGATTGATTATGGTAATATGACATTCCACGAACATTTTGAGATGAAAATAAAAATAATCGGTCGAGCGCTTTTCAATAAAAAGTCGATTTTTTTATTTTATTACGAAGAAATGAAGAAATTTTTATAAGATTGTATGTTTAATATTCGTCAACATTTTTTTAAATAAAGTTTTTGTATTGAATGTGGTTGCCTGTCTCACCCCACGAACATTTTAAGATGAAAATGAAAATAATGGGAGGGGCGCTTTGTGAACAAATCAGGTTTGTATCTTTAATCAATATGAAATGAGAAGATTTGAGTCTTACTCAAATTTTATCATTTTATGTTGATTAAAGACACAAACCTAATTTTTTCCGAAAGTGCCCTTCCGATTATTTTAATTCCATATTAATTAGAGACACAAACCTAGTTTTTTCAGAAAGCGCCCCTCTCATCACTCTCATTCGATATTAATTAATAACACAAACATAATTTTTTTAAATAGCGCCCCTCCGATTTTTTTCAATTTCATCATATGAAATGACAAATATTGAGTCTTATTCAAATTTCGTCATTCCATATAAATTAAAGACATGAACCTAATTTTTTAAGGAGGCGCCTCTCTGACTACTTGCATATTCATCACATAGAATGACAAAATTTGACTAAGACTTAAATTTTGTGATTCCATATTAATTAAAGACACAAACCTATTTTTTTCAGAAAGCGATCCTCCGATTTTTTTCATTCTATATTAATTAAAGACACAAACCCAATTTTTTTCAGGAAGCGCCCCTCCGATTTCTATTCCAAATGAAATTTCATTCCAACTCAAATTTTGTGGTCCCATTTTAATTAAAAGCACAAAGCTTATTTTTTCAGAAAACGTTCCTCCGATTACTTTCATTTTTATCATATGGAATGAGAAAATTTGAGCCTTACTCAAATTCTGTCATTCTATATTAGTTATAGACACATACCTAATTTTTTCAGAGTCCGTCCCTCCGATTTTTTTTATTTTCATCATCTGGAATGATACAAACCTAATTTTTCCAGGAAGCGCCCCTCCGATCATTTTTCATGTTAATTACATTGAATGACATAATTTGAAATAGGCTAAAATTTTGTAAGTTCATAATAACAAAGAGATAGGCTTAATTTTCTCAGGAAGCGCCCCTCCGATTTCTATTCCAAATGAAATTTCATTCCAACTCAAATTTTGTGGTTCCATATAAATTGAAAGCACAAACCTTATTTTTTCAGAAAACGCTCCTCCGATTATTTTCATTTTTATCATATGGAATGAAGAAATTTGAGCCTTACTCAAATTCTGTCATTCTATATTAATTATAGACTCATACCTAATTTTTTCAGAATCCGCCCCTCCGATTTTTTTTATTTTCATCATATGGAATGATACAAACCTAATTTTTCCAGGAAGCGCCCCTCCGATTATTTTTCATGTTAATTACATTGAATGACATAATTTGAAATAGGCTAAAATTTTGTAAGTTCATATTAACTAAAGAGATAGACTTCATTTTCTCAGAAAGGGCCCCTCCGATTATTTTCATTCCATATTAATTAAAGACACAAACCTAGTTTTTTCAGGAAGCGCCCCTCCGATTATTTTTCATGTTAAATTCGTAAGGGATGTAGATGTTCGTTATTGGCTTTAGGGTCAGGTGAAATTGAATACAAATTAAATTGTTTCAAACGTTTCGGCACACAATGGTGGCCCTCCTCAGTGGATTTTATTAAATCTGTAACGAAGTACATAAATTTCTTGTAAGGACGCAAATTTACGGTAAAAAATTTTAAAATTCTTAAAATATATGGACGTACATTTGATAAAAAATTGTTGTTATTATATCACACTCAGTCAAAAAAAAATATAAAATGTTAGTTTACTTTTTTGCAAAATTATTTTTCAAAAAGTACATCAAATTTGGATGAAAAATTAATTACTCTTGTTGAAGAATTTTTTAATTTAATTAAAGAGTATTTAATAATAACAACAATTCTTTATCAAATGTACGTCCATATATTTTGAGAATTTTTAAATTTTTCACCGTAAATTTGCATCCTTACAAGAAATTTATGTACTTCGTTACAGATTTAATAAAATCCACTGAGGAAGGCCACCATTGTGTGCCGAAACATTTGAAACAATTTAATTTGTAATTAATTTTACCTGACCCTAAAGCCAATAACGAACATCAACATCCCTTACGAATTTCACTATTAAAGGTCAATACAATTTCCCCACCGATTATTCTATTTCATAATGTTATTGTTATTCACATAGACTTATGCTCAAGTTATATTTATTAGCTCCCCCTCAGTTTTGTTCGAATACCTAAAAAATTGATCTTGTCCAAATTTTAGCCGAATCGGTTATATGAATCCGTGCCTGCTCAAACACCATAAAGTTCAACACATGTTTCTTATGAGGAAAGAGCAGTTTTTTATCAATCTAAGATTTCAAAGCCATAAATTCTTGCAAATTATTCCGCCTTGCAATATTTTGTTAGGAATTCATCAAAGAATACATATCAGTATTAAATTTCAAAGTTGAATTATTTTATAGTACTTCTATGGGTCCCCAAGGAATACCTCATAAACGCCAAAAACGAATTTCATCTAATATTGAGGTTTATCAACGCTTTTTGAATTTTTTTCCATAAATCATCACGAGTTGGTAATTTGACGATCGAACGCAACTTATCCCTGACAAGTAAACCCCACGGCTAACCTAACACATGGAATATTTTGCACAAATCCCAGTAAAGAGCCGAAGCACGACACTGCAGGACCGTGTGAAAAATACCGGGCCCCCGTTTCAACGCATGAAAATTGAATTTTATGAAATGAAATACCTTTTTATGTTGAAAGCTTCAAACATTCATTAACGTTTGTAATTTGAAATTAGCCAATTTTGAATAATTTGAATTTAAGCGTAATGTATAATTTTGAGCTTATAATGTTGAATTGTTTTGTTTTGAATAACTCATATAGAATTATGAATTTTTTGATCCTCCGTAGTGACATTTTCTTAATTTTAAATTATTTCTTGCCAAATTCAAATTTCAAGCGTTTGAATTAACCACTGTTTGATTATGCATGCTTTCGATTAAAATGATTCAAAATTGTTCAATTAACAAAAATTTACACAGAAGTTATTTCATTTTGAACGTTTCGCTTCTAAACTTTTTGTAAATGTTCAACTATTAAAGTTTTGGAATTGAAGTTCTTCAATTCTTAAGCTCTTGATATTCAATTATTTAACTTTAAGAATTCATATTTGTAATGCGTAAAGTAGATTTATTTTTCTTCTTAATTTTTAATAATTTTGAGTTTGGTATATATTTTGTATAATATTCAATTCCAAATGCTTTTATTTTGAAATTTTGTAAGCTTTTTAAATATTTTTTTTCTAAGGATGGCACATTGAAAGCCAAGAAAATTAAAATAACAAATTTTCAAATGAAAACCCTCAAAATTATTCATATTTCAATTTGGTGCATTAAAGTGGAAGAGTTTTCATTTTTAAGATTTCTATCCTCGATCTATCCAAAGTTGTTTCATTTTAAATTTATAATCTTTTCCATATTTAAGCTTACAATTGCACATCATTCAATTTCAATCGTTGCAATTTTTTAACTACTCAGGTTATCATCACAAGCCATGGTTTTATATTAACGAGTGATGGGCTTTAGAAAAAGACTACAAATTTTTGCAATAAAATTACAAATATTTTATTTACACAACGTAGACACTACATTCATGTTTAACAGAAACGCGTTTTACATCCAATGTTTGGCAATGTAGCTATAGCTATCTCATAATTTATTTCTTATGGAAATGTGCGTATTGTACATAATATCTTGTAGAATGAAAACTGCGTAAGAGCAAGAGTTTCCATCGTAGATTTTATAAGCCTGCAAATGCTCGTAAAAAAACAATCGTGGAGAATTTTCGTGATAACTTGAAAACTGTTCCCAAAGAGTGGAATAGATTTCACTACATGAAATTCAGGTCCATATTCTGAGAAGATAGTGATAATGCTATAACATTTGATTTTGTGACCTAAGCGTAAAATCCCATTCGTCGTTCTGACCATAACTCCTGGAGAATAGGGTACCAAGTGAAGAATGTTTTGCACATACTTAAAATTTCCAAACTTCGGAATTTTTATAGGACCATTTATAAACGGACTTGACATCCTTTCTTTAGATGAAAATTCACAATTCAGCATCAACTGATGCTTGATAGCTATAGTGTAGCAGAAGTTTTTTCGGCAAATCGCTACGTGAGGAGCCACTTGCCCATCCCTATGTTTTCTCTCATTTCGCATAGAACTTATTTTAGGAAGAGGCCCAACAGCCTTTATAATTCTCCCATAATGTATGAGGAGATGATATTTTGGTTTCATATGGTTTGGGTAGATTTTTGCCAGTGCTGTTGATTACTCTGTGAATTCTGTTTCAAGTAACTTGTGTGTATTTTTATACATGACCTTACTGAGGAGGATTTCAATTATACCCTTTAATTGTAAAAGCAACTGCCAGTGAGTATCACCTTCTGGTACCAATGGTCCTACTATAAGAAACAAAGCTCGAAATAGGTTGATCATCTCAGCTGAGGAAAGAATGATGCATCCATTTTCCAGATGTTTTTCTGAAATAGGAGAAGGCTTATTTACGTTACCATCAACACCATACTGGTAATCAGCGAGTCTTAGATTGAAATCATCAAGTGTTAGGTATTTGGCTGTAAAAATAATGTAGAATAATCCGAGAGCAACATCGTAGCGTGAAACACCTTCTGGAATGTAGTGTTGCATGTCAACAGCTAAATTTTTCACGGCGTGAGAATTATTCGCCTGATTGAAAACGCAAGGTTCTTCCACACTGAAAAATAAGGTGTTTATTGTGTCGAAAGATAATTATAATGCATTTTATTGCAAAGAACAATTAAAATTTGTTGAAGAGCAATCAATTTAGCAACCATGTCCTTATGTTTTAATTATTTTTCGCTTCCTTTCTCTACGATTACTTTAAACTTCTCCAAGCTTAATATTTTCCGAAAGTATAAACGTTCCGCAATTTTTATAGTGAGAAATATATCTTCTTCATACGATATTCTATAGGAATCTATGCATAACGGTGCCTGAAACGACGTATCACAACCTACAATATTTACGTTTAAAAACAGTTCAGTTTCAGGATAACTTGAAGGCCCGGGAAAATCATATACAAATTTTTTCGATGCAATCACATGTCGATCATATTCGGTTGGTAACGCCAAGGTATGTTTCGCAATTTGGTGTTTCTTGTATGAATCACATACAACGTCATGCTTCGAGCAATCATGTTACATACACGTGAAAATATTTGACAAATTGTGAGATGATTGAACATGACGCACGAGATTACGATTTCTATCGCATGTCAGATCACAGGCGAAACAGCGAAACATATTTGTGTTTGATAAATTACATGAACAAGAAACTGCCGTGAAAAGTCTTATCTTGGAAGAAAACAAAGGCTACATATTTCTGAGCCGTTTAGCAACTTCGACAATTTGTTTTGTAATCGCATTTACTTTTAAAGCGACACCCGTGGGTGGAAGTGGGACTTCATACAAACATAATTGGATGAAGAACCAAATATTTCATAAATCAGCGAGGTATTGACAATCTAGAACGAAAAAGATTTGAAGTCAAATTTATTGCCTCAATAAAACTACTCGTTTTGAACCAGTAGCTGTTACAACGTAAACTTTTCGGAAGGTTACATATTATCGTTTCCAGAGTCACAGTGATAGGTGGCAATGTTAATTCCTTTGCGAGCATCACATTCTTCATAGTCCTCCAAACTTGAGCCTGCTTCAATCTCACTCTGAAATGTTATTTAGAAAAAATATATTGTATTTACAGGATAGAAATAAGGCATTCGAAAATAAAACCCTTACAGGAATTATGGTTAAGTACGTGTCGCGTTTTCCGTAAATTCTTGAGCTTTCTTTGCCTCTTTTCCGAATAGCTGTAGTTTCAACCGTTTCTGTTGCTAAATTCTGATCCCCGTTGTGTTTTCTCTTTCTCGTTCGATTTCCATTATTGGGGAAATAATATTTATCAGCAAGTATAGAATTATAGCACATTAGTGATCTAAAAAGACAATAAGAAAACATCAATATCCTCAATTATAACAAAATCAACAGTAAGATGAACATTACACGTTACTTATGATGTTACGTACCGGAACTCAACGTGGGTACGATGTCAGTACAGGCATTGTCAAATAGTGCTTTCTATCCTTACATTATATGTAAAATAAATCTCAAAGGAGTTAAGAAACATACCAAGTCATGTCCCGTTTACATTTGTAGGTATTCATCGACAGTCCTTCTTACAAAAATCAGAATTATCCTCCGTCATTCGTTAGTAGAAATTCAATATTCTTTGATCTTCTTAATATCATCCGAATAAGTCTCCAGGTAGTCAAGCTTCTCTCTTTCCGATGCTGTTAATTATATTAATAAGAATATAATACGAATAATAATAAACCCCTGAAAGCTAAGCCCTCAATAAACCCATTCAAAATGTAATATCATTATACATGCATCAGTCATAAAAACAAAACTCAGATTGTATGAAAATACTATGATCTTCAAATTGATTAGAAGATTCTCTTCGTGAGAGACTCTTTGGTCTTATAATTTCAGATTGTGAAATTGAACATTGGGTGAAACACAAACAAAATGGCTCTCAGAATTCAAAGAACGATGGAGAAAATGTTTATTTTCACATTAGAATTGTTCTGAAATGAACAAAAGTATAATTCCCCCCTTTCAATTAATTGAAAGATTTTTTCAAATGTTTCAGAAAATATTGGTAAAAATTTCTAATTTATAATATTTGAACTCAACTATTCAAGAATTTGCAGAGGTATCTTTAAAATTTGACAAACAAAGACGTGTAAAACATTTCCGCATTAGTTTCACTGGCCAGCAGTCGCGTTTCTTCCTATAAAATTTTTGAATTTAACATATGCACGCTATCATTCTACATCGGACTAAATTTATAAGTGGGTAAAAGAAATTAATAATACTTACATTTCTCACTTTATATCTGGGAAGAGATGTCCAATTCTGCGAATTATTTGCTGCAGCAATAATATTTATAATTTCATCAACAGTAGGCGTGTTCAAAGACACTTCGTTCTCCTCAGAACTATTGAGAGTATTCAATACTTCTTGCTCATCCACAAAATCCTCTGCTATTAGAACAGCATCTTCTCCAGACTTTTCCGCTTCAACAGATTTCAACTGAAAACATTGTAATATATTAAAATCTAATCTGCACCAATGTACAATAAAAGATCAGCTAAGGGATAAAAAATAACTTGAAGTTGTATACACCATTAATATAACCTGAATTCAATCGCACTATATTTTAAACTATTTACCTGCATACGCATTATCATAAAAAATTGACCTTTCACTTATCTGTATGGTGAATTAGCTAATATATTCTTACCTGTTCCTCCAAGACATCTATTCTGTTCCTGTTAAAGCCTAATAATTGGTATTGCTCTTTCGAAGAAAAAAAACAGCTCTTCAATTGGATTCTATCAATGACTTTTTTTAAAATTTTGTTTTTTTAAGTCGAAACTGTACTCAAAAGACATCCTGCTACTATTTTAAATAAATTATAAACATCGAAAATTTTTATACGAATTTTCACTAATTTTTACTCGTTTTTACTAATGTTTTTTTCAATCTTACATGCTTAACACGTTTTTGGCATAAAACGACAATTACGAATCTTATAGCCTCAAATTCACTGACTGCATAAAAACATTAGGCGCCGTGTGAAATTATATAAGATATAAAGCGTTCAAATGCATAATAATTGATTATATTCAATAATATGTTGAACACGTCAACTAAACATATAATAAGTAGAGCTCCCATATAAGAACAGATTCGAGTACTGGTGGCGACGCATTGTTGACACACCCTGCCCGCTGAGAAACTGTGTGAGCCAGCAGTTTTCGGAATTCTTAAATCAGATGCGATTATATGGAAGCTCTGGTGTACACATTTGACCGTTTTAACGTTGGAAATCAAATCCTAGCTTACATGCTCAAACATTTTACTGACACTCCATGCTTTCAGATGCAACATTTCATAGAACTACATATTATTATTAAATACAAATCAATGATATTTTCTTTTCCCTAATTCCTCCAATAATCACCAATGTTACTATTATTTAACTCCGCGCCCATTTGTTCATTGCCGGTTACCGCGACTTTATTCAGACGTACATACACCACTTCACATGAACCGAGCGTCCAATGTGACTTTACATTGCATATATAGATAACGTAGAATACAGTCAACGAATTCTTCGACAACTCGTAAATCAGTTACTCGTTTCTGTGCTAGGAAAAATCTTTTGGAATTTGGAGGACTTTTTATAAAAGATGAAATGCTTGTCTAGAACTTTGTCAGAATCTGCTGAATACAAATACGAGAACTATGTTCTTAGATTGTGTTTGAAGTATTTTTTGACTTTTTTTACTTTTTCGATAAAGTCTGCGGTTCTTTGATAAAAATGATATGAGATTCTAAAAAAAAATGGCCTATCCTAGAATGGGTGACTATAGTAGTCGAGTAAGTTTCGACAACTTATTTTTTCCGTGTACAATATCATTTCTGCGTCATTATAATAAGTACCATCTATTTTATTCTTACATACATAATACATCATTCGCTGTCACTAGAGTTAGAGCAGTCAGTTTTAAAATAAGGTCCTATTTTTACTCCATTCGGCAATTCCAGCAACTGAATCGCTTCTGTTGACAACGATTCGATTTTTTCGTTAGAACTTCATGAAAAGTTGAAACGATAGGGTCAGACATTATTAAAAGCCGCAAAAAAACATCTTTCATTATTTGTGTTCTGTCGCTATTACAAAAGAAATCTGTGCGGAAATTTCTCATTAATTTGTTACTTGCCTCCTGTGCCTCCTCGGGCATACGTCCAATTGGAAGAAGTGAATTTCATATCATTTCAGGGCCATGGATGAGAATTTTGTGAATCGTTTTTAGCATATAATACCAGGGGTATGGTTCTAGAAATTTTTGGGCTATAGCTATTGCATACTCTTGAGATTTGTCAATATCTATAATGCAACCGCTAGAAATTGTTTGTAAGACGACCTGAAAACGTTTGATAATTTCTTCGCCTATTCCAGTTATCGAAGCAGATATGATCGAATTTAAAAAAGATTGACACACCAAACTGCAAGTGTTCTTTATTGAATTGTTTTCCTGAGACAATATTAATTTTGTTGAATTAACTTGAAGTAAAAAGGCGAAGGTGGCATCGTTGTGCAGGGGAAGTTTCAGTTAACGAAAAATAAGTATTAGATTTGTTTATTTTGACAAGATGATTCGACTGTTGTCTTTAGAAAGACTCTATGACCGAAAGAACTCATATGTGCAGATCTATAGGTTTTCCTTACGTTTGTAAAAGAAGAATTTTCCTAATTTTGTCAATTTAGCTATATTGTGAGTATTGAATTTATTTGTCACGATGAGACAAGTTAATTGATGTGTTTAACAGACATGTATGACCAAAGAAAAGGATGATATATACAGATTCGTCAATTGGTTCAAAGTTTATAAGAGAAAAAATGTTCAATTTTTGCAATGCAACTATATATTTATTAACAAATTTATTCCTTTTGATGAAATAAAGGTATCAAACCTCAAATGATCTACATACGCAAAATAAAAAATGAATAATTATAAGCAATACAAAATGATAAGTAAATGAAATAAATAATGCGTGATAAAAAAGCGCAGGCGAAATCGACTTTTCCATCCCCTTAGACCTCTTTTGCTGTCTAGAATCTCCTTTCCAATTCCCCTGACTCTATAATTTGTTTAAAGAATTAATTACATGGAGAAAATTTGATCGGTAATCTTGATACTACATTATATGATATTTATTAATAATATTTTTTGGCTTTAAAGGCACGAAACAGTCAGTCACGTGACCAATTAAATATTTTATATTAGGTGGTCCTATAATATTCATTGTAAATTTATATTATCAGATCATGAATAATCAGTGAAATATGACTTCACAGAATGAAAAAGTAAATCCATTTTCATTTAGTTGATAACGTCAAGACAGTATTAAATTGAAGAGTTTCTTTTGCATTTAATTTCTTTCACAGTCAGACTGACTAGAATAGTCCATTTTAAATTTCATTTTGACCCATAAATTTCAAGATACAATATATAAATTCAAAAAAATTGACTCGAGTAGATTTATAAGGTTTTGTTCGCTTAATTCTCAAATGTTATTGATTGTTGAGATTTTAAAATCAGGTGATATCTTCTGTTCCAGGTTTGGATTGAAAAATTCCAAAAAAAAATCTTACTATTTTGAAAATTATAGCAAATTTCGTGTATGAGCAGTTTTTCTTAGTAAAAAGTAATAAAAAATTTGATAATGAAAAGAAAAGCTCTATTCAATTTCTTTGATTTGTATTACATCTTCAAAAAATTTGTAATCGAACAAAAACCTTTTCTTCATTTCTCATTTTTTATTAACATTTACTACCAAAAACTGTACATGCAAAATGTTTCATCATGATTTTTGAACAAATACAGAATTTCTCTTGGATTTCCAAAAATTTGAGTTTTCAAATCTGAAACTGAACAGAAGATATTAACTGATTTCAATTTTTTTTTTACTACTTTCGGATCCGACCCACAATTTTTTTTCCATCCGCTCAAGCGACTTGAATAATTTCATCATTTTCATTCTGTCCTAGTTTCTTATCTCTTCCAATAACAACTAATCTTTCCATTACGTGATAATATATTTCGTACTTCCAAATTATACAAAGCAGTTATATAAATCTGAATTATTCCACAAGCTCTGCGTGTGGAAAAAACTGAGGTTCATAATACAAATAACGCATGAGATAGCGACTAGTATAAAATACACTGAAACACTTGGTGGAATATTCATTTGTTAGACTCTTTTCAACATTCTTCATAAGTGGCTTTCCCTTGTTCAAAGAAAATGAGGACCACGACCTGTATCTTGGGTTTCATTTTCGTGGTTTTTACCGAGGTTTTCACTAATACTGATGGTAAGTATAATAATATGTGAAATCTTAAGTGCATTTTTAATTGCAGTATATCGGCGCCTCCAATCCATAACGCGCCACGTCGCGTTAGGCGATGTACCGCGCCACGTCAGCGTCGCGTTTGGTTGCCGTATGGTTCCAAGTTTTGTGTCGATATATTTATTTTCTATTTCAAATCGTCCAAATGAAAAAAATATTTTCTCTCCCGGTGCACAGAAAGCTACGCCTATTTCGTGAAAGCAAAATACGTTTGCCATGAAAAATAAAAACTATGGTTTATTAAATTGATACAATATATGGATGAAAACAATATCTCACGGTCATAATAATGATTTGCAACATACAATTCATTTATAAATATATGATCCCAATAAATAAACATAAAAATATGAAACTAAAGGGTGGCTGTTTCAATCGAAAAAAAACTCCCGGTCATTTTCTGGGATAGTGCGATTCTTCCGAAATAATAACATTTTTTTAATGTGACACAAGAATTCCGTGCATATCTCAAAAATTTTCCAGGATATGAAGGTCATAACACTTTGTGAAGTGATGCCCTCCAAAAGTCCCCCACTGAAAGTCCGTCACCGCCGCGCCGTAGATTGAAAACAGTTTTTTAGTGGGAACAATTCTGCTTCAAAATATTAAGTTTTGAATATTTGACTTATAATTGCTCATTGTAAATTAACTGACAAATATTGCTAAATATCAAAAGATTCTTCTTAATTTAATCAAAAATGTTTAAACTGAATGGGATGTGAACAATATATTTCACATTGAAACAATATTTCTGAATGAAGTCATTCAATTTTTGAAGCTAAAATCTATAAATTTTTCAATTGTGAATGAATCAGAATCGTCTTGAAAAATCAATTATTTTCCAATTTTCAATACTCGAACTGGAGTTCCATTTTTAAAATCATCAGTTAAATTATGCTTATGTTGATCAACCTAAAACGGTTTTTCATTGAAAAATTCCAATTCAAACGCTTTCAATTCTCAACTGGGGAATTTTTGAGATAAAAATTGTTAAATTTAAGCATTGTTAACTGAATGATATCATAATTGTAAATTTCAAGATTAACTCAATAATTAAATGAAAATAACGGCAATTATTATTATATACAAGCTAAAGACGCGAGAAAATCAGTCTCACTGATCTCATATAGCCATACCCTTCGGCGGATCCAATATGGCGGACATGATATTTTGGAAACTGTACGATTCTCGAACAACTCTGTACTCGGGGGTTTCCGGGGTCGCTGATTACGAACTTCAAATTGGATTTTCAGAATACCATATGGCGGATCCACTATGGCAGACATTAAATTTCGAAATCTGTCGAGTTTCATCTAAATTCTGTGCTTGAATAAGGTCTCTGTTCACGATTCAGACATTTAATGCTCAGCATAACTCGAAGACAGCGACGTGGACGTGGTAGAATTCTGTATCCTTCAGGGTGCTTGTTTAGAGTGAGTCCCCTTGCCTCTCACTGGAATATGAATCCACATAGTGATTTTTCTTGAAACATGGATTACGGAAGGGTGATTCACACTTTTTACAGAAAATTCTGGTCCTCGTAGGACAATGTGAACAAACTTTGAGTTGATTTTGATGAGACATTCTGTGTATTTTCCGTTTCGCCTGACCTTTTCTCATGTAGCCCTTAGAAATAAATACTGCAAATTCTTTTGTTCCGACTTTATTCTTACCATCTCCGGCAGCATTGTAAATCACGAGACCATTCTTAATGGGGGCCTGGATCGGTCTTATGAAAACGACCCAAGTCCATTTTTTCAAACGAATGCTTGGAAGCACATTACTGCAGTGTCCATCATGGAGATCAACTTCTCCCATAAACTTGTTGTAGAGATGAAAGGCTTTCGGAAAAGGTATCTCAATTTTGGATCGTGCCTGTGAACTGTATCCTTTTAAAGGTAATAAAAGAGTTACACCTGCAGCAGTGGAAACTATCGAAACCGGCTTCGAATCTACTACAGCTATGTAGTTCATGCCTCTATTTTTCTCATGTTTCACGACATACTCGCCTCTTGGAGCTCTCTTATCTATGACATTTTTCCCTTGCACCCTATTGTCTCTGATCGTACCTGTACATTCCAATCCCAGCTTCCTCAAATGCACAATGAGATTCAAGTTTGTGAAATAATTTTCAAAGGAAATATGAAATTGAGATATCTTTCCCGCAGCTGTCTCGTTCAAAAATGGTTAAAACAAATTCATCACTACGCGAGGACCTAATGCGCATTTACTGAATTTCTCTCCACGTTTTGAATTTTTCTCACAATATAAGTCGAGACACAATACGAAACCATCTGAAGCGCCAAGACCCCAGAATTTCAGGAAAATCGTATGGGTTTTCCTCGAATGAATTGTTCCAATGATGTTCTTGCATACGATTTGGCGATCGTCTCATCTATGGAGAGAGCAGTCCTCCATATGCCAAACTTCAGGATGTTTCTCTTACATAGTTTCAGTGATGCACGAACGAGCCACGCATTATCATTAGCGTTAAGATCTCCAGTTTTTGAGTACTTCAATTGAGATTTGATTTCTTCGAACGTTTTGTGCGACATCGCAGAAGAGATCACGTCAAAAGATATGAATGGATCTGTCGACCAAGAGTCTCTCTGAGACTTCCTCTTATTGAAAAAAGTTGGAATGATTATTCCTAAAAAAGTATTTAAGTCTTGCAACTGTAAATCAGAGTCATTTTCTTCACATGCATCAATGATGTATTGTTTCATTTCAATGGAGAAAACATTTCGAGAAGTTCTACAGGCTCACTGTCTCGAATATTTTTCTTCACGGATTTTTTCAGTAATATGTTGTCCTCAATAACATAGGCTTATTTTTTTCACCACCTGCCAAACAGGAATCATGATTTCCTTTTAGTCCAGCTTCATCTTCGATGTAAGTTTTACAAGCTTCTTTATAAGTTATTACCGTAACATTTTCGTCCCATTCAGCATCAGAATCCGAATTATCGGAGCCAGAATCGTCTGGATTTGGCAACGTAA
>JAUMHM010051808.1:0-14972 GCA_032362435.1 Melikaiella ostensackeni
TGATAGGAAAAGGTGAAGTTTTAATAGTTTTTTGGAGGTAGTGTGCAAGACAAATTTGGTATGTTGTATTCTTTCTTCCAAGAGAAGCAAACTTGTTTTATACAGAATTTATTTGGATTCAGATGTTCCCAAATGGTTTTTCAATCTCAGGCATCGTAGAGAGTACATATAAGAACAACATAATCTGAAGCTTCAGTTTCAGGTTCGTCCTGAAGAAGTGAACTGCAATGTTCGCGAAACGTCGGCAAGATTCGTAGTTTTGCACACGATTGAAACCTGAAACACCTCCTTTTATTATAATGAATCATCGTGAAAGCATTAAATCTATCATTAATGAAAATATTGTTTTAATTTATGCAGATGATTTAATTATTCTAGTTGAATCAAAAATTGATACAACAGGAAAAGTCTATGCCCTGCAAGAATATTGTAACATAAACAAATTAACGGTCCATGAAGATAAAACCAAGTATACTTTTTTCAAAAAAGGTCGAAATGGCGAAAAACTTCTTTGTCTGAAATATGATAGTAGTCAGCTGGAGTTTGTTTCTTGTTCTGATGATCTTGGTACGATTTTCTCTAGATCAGGAATGTTCTGTTTGGCAGCTCATGCCGCAGATAGCAGAGCCAACTCAGCCTTGGCAGTGTTCTACAATATATTAAACCGAACTAAATGTTCCTCCTGGCCTTCTATTATCAAAATACAGGACTCACTTATGAAAAGCACCTTATCATATGCGTCTCATATTGTCGGTCTGAACTTTTTAAAAGTCTACGAAAAAGCACAGATTCGTTTTTTCAAGAATCTTTTTCGCCTACCGAGAAACATACCTGACTTTGTAGTCAGATTTTATAAAATTGAAAAATAGCAATTTGAGTGTCATTAATGAACAAATTTTTCACAGTGACCCGCAACCTCAGCAATATCTGTTATTTAAAGTCCCGTTTCATTTTAAACGCATTTTTATCCAGCTTAGATATAGAGACGTATGAGTCTGCGTAAGAATGCGATTATTTGTAATTATTTATGTGTATGTGTATTTTTACATTATTCAGATTTTAATACTTCGTATCTAATAATGTGCATTATAAATAATTATTTTTTCACCATTGTTGATTGCTTTTTCTTTTTTCGAATTTAAATGGCTGGACAGATCTCTAAAAAAAATTGCCTTTAATTTAGGAAGAAGAGAATATTGTAGATCAAAGCTGATTAAGTAAATCTGCGTTCATTGACGAACTGAGTTGTATTGTGAAAATAATTTCAGATGGAAATCATGTAAATAAAGAATCTTTCAACATTTTTATATCATTGATAAATGAAGTTCAATCATTGTGCACCAGTTTTTTGTGCGCTTCTTCAGTGCATGCTTGACTTGTTCAATTTAACGTTGTGCATTTCTGTTACCTTTTATACATAGAAAATTCAAAAAAAGAACTTAGAAGAAAAGTTCGGAACAGATATTCCTTCAAGAAATCCGTTTACCCAACTGACGCGAAAGAATTTCATGACCCTCTCGGATTCTTTTACGACTAATAAAAATGTGAATCGAGTTCTAGTGTGCTCCAGTAACGATCGTCATCTGAAATTATCCTTTCCCGGAAGAAAAAAGCTGGAATTCATATATTTAACACTTAAATTGTCTCAATCATAGAAACTTTCTTTTTTTGCGGAATGTGGTTGGAAATCCCCCGTCACTAAAAATTATAATTTTACCGTCAATGATATATCTCTCTACTACTCATGTAACGCTTGTGCGCACACTAATGCAAATCTGGAATTTACTATTCCACGTCGAATGACTCCTAGTTGAGATATTTTTGACTTTCCGAAGATAATATACAACCTGAAATGTTTCTTTTGAATTCCAGAATTCAGCAATTTTTGTACCGCCACATCAGCTCGTGACATGACCTATGAAATTTGTGGAGAAAATCAAAACCTCGCCGCAGATACACTTGGACATTTTTAGTCATATCATGAGAACCTGTGAATATTTTCCCAGGTTTATTGGCTTAAATTGAAAATAAGATTTTAAATATGACCTCTCACAAATTTCTGATTCTTGAAAGACCTTTGTAGCTCATGACATAAGTTGAAGTCGTTGAACCAATTTTTTGAGTCTTTTGAATTACTCTGAAATCATTGAAAATTCCAGGAAACCTTTTAAAATTCCTATGAACATTCTTTTCGAATCCTTAAAAATACTTTGAATTCTTGAGAAATCCTTCGAAAACAATCATAACTTGTCATACCTCGGCATCTTTTTGTTGTAGACGGTTCTGTTTCTTGGCTATCTCAGAAGTCTGTCTATTATAATTTTGCTGCCTTGACATTTTGCTTTCAAATGCAATGAGATGTGTTAACCTACGCAACATGATTTTTCAACTGTTTACAGAAATATATCCGAGGCGCCTCGTAGTCATTTCCAGCAAATTTGGAATGTGCATAAGGACACATCAATGAATCGTTTTAGCAACAAACGCGCTTTATCTACTCAAAACGGTTAAAAAGTACGAGAGACCTGGACAACTACTACTTCTATAGCGCCTGAGCAAACAAAGTGCAAATCTAGAATTTACTATTGAAACATGTGTACAGCTCTCGATTTGTAAGCGGTTCAAATATTTTTATGATTTAGGACCATTAAATTTTCGTCTAATGTGCAAAGCGATAATTTCAATTTTTCACTTGTTAGCCTATGTTTGTAAAAACAAAGTTACAAAAAAATGCATTCTTTAGAAAAATATATTTATTTCAAATATGTGGAACTCATCTAAAAAATTTCCAATTTGACAAGCAATAAACCTTGTTTCTGAAATTTCAAATATATAATTTAAATCTTCTCATAATAATTACTCATTCCGCGAATCAAAAAAACTTGTGAAATCGTAATATCTTATTGTCAAATCTCCAATTGCAAAATTAATGATTTTTTTAATTTCTCAACTTTTACTTCCTTACTAACAAAGTAGCTTTTCAAGACATTAGGGCGAAGCGAATTTGAAGGTTTTTGAAAGTAAGAATTCATTCCCTATTGATATATTGTGGAGGTGCATTTCGATCTCAAAATGCCCTGATAAAGCTCTCTACGAGCTCATCTTCAGTTTGTGCATTGCGTTCGAAAATTCGAAATTTCTAATAAAAGGAAGTGCGAAAGCAGTTGCTGTGGCAGGGCCGTAAAAATGAATTTTAAAGTAAAATATGTGATGTGTGAACTACTCGCGAACGCTAACACCTCCTAAGAATTTGGTCAAGGTCACAGTGTGACCTTGACCAAGTTTACACTTGCATTCCGAAGACATGCTTTGATGCCTTCGTCACCTCTTATACGCATCTATCCACCGCCTGATTGTGACAAGGCATTTGCAGGTCATCTCTCATTTTCTGCAGAGGCTCAAGATTCCCGTTGTGGATTTTATTCAGGTCATCGTTCGGAAGGATTTTCGTAATTGGCGGCTCGAAGACGTGGGCGTCTTGCTGAACGATCTCTTCAGTGTAATCATCAGCATGATCAATTATTGTAGGTATTACAAGTTCCCGAAAAGTTTTCTGTTTCGATGTCTCCCCTTTTTTTCTTGCAGCGGTTACTTTTTCTAGTAATAGTGTCTTGAAGTGGTGCACGTGCTCGCTTGCCAACAAGGAACCCAAAAAGGAACAAAAAAAAATTAAAATCTGTCATCTTGGAGCAGGGCCGTAAAATAGATAAAGGCTATGGACAGGGCGCTCAAAAATAACGATTTGATCGTGTTTGGAGTTGCTGAGGAGAGCGATGAAAATCTGGAGAACGTGGCTTATGGAATTTTTAAATCTCATCCTAACATCGATCTGCAAATGGATCAAATTGATTCTGTTAGACGTCTGTGCGATGAAGAGCGAGAGGATTCTTATAGGCCCCAACCTATCCTGACCCAGCTTCGTTCATTCAAAGATAATTAACTCATACTGGCCCAGCTGAAGAAACTTCGTGGTTCTGGAATCATTATCTCCGAAGACTATACAAAAAAGAAATAGAAGGAGAGAAAAGCCTCGGAATACCCTCCCTCCAACTTCAGCGGACAGACGAAAGGATTCCCTCCTCTCATTCAGACGACTTTGGACGGACGTCAAAACAAAAAAACCTGAAAAAAACTGAAGAACCTGAGCTCAAGTGATCCGGTCGCAAACACCTCAAAATTTCTCTTCTGGCACTGTCATGGTAACGTAAAGTCGTCAAATTCTAACATTAATTTAGATAATTTAGATATTACAGGAATTGTTGAGGCCTGGCCGACTCAAGTGCTAAAAATTTTTCACGTTAATTATAATAGTCATTACTTTTTTCTCTAACGCTTCAAAAGAAAAGTCAAGAGGTAAGGCAAGTGCCGGCCTAGCTCTTCTTGTAAACAAATTTTACTTAAATTGCGAGCTCATTGATAAAACGGAATATTAGATCCACGTACGGATCACCAATATTGAAAGGATGAGTTTCATCTTGGGTATTTGCTATTTTAATCCAGCGGTCAATATTGATATTATCTTACAATTATTCGAAGAAACTGTACTATCAGATACATTTAATAATGTAGCTACCATTATTCATGAAGATTTCAATAGTAGGGTTGGATTTTTGGGGCAGGGTCCTTCTGAAATGTTTACACACGCTGATTATTTTATTCATCGCAGCAGTCAAGATATTGTACACAACAGAAGGGGGCTGAGACTAGTCGAGATGATGGAAGATAAAGAATTCTATTTACTAAACGGCAGATCGCGGAGTGACAACCCAGCAAAGTTCACATTCGTGAATACAGAGGGGAAAAGTATAAACGACCTGGTTTGGTGCAACGCTGAGGCGCCAAGTTTAATAAATGACCTGAAGATGGATCAGTTTGTACCCTCTTCTGAACATTTTCCTGTCTTGGTGTTTTCCTGTTGTCTTCCTGCTTCTGCTAGTCAGTCTGATATTTCGAAAAACAACAAAACTGAAACATCGACCTACCTTAAGTGGGTCGATAGCAAGCAGGAAATATTTTCGAGCGAACTCTATTTTTTAAATAAGCTTGAAGTTAATATTCACAAAATCGATATCGACAGATTAAGCTCGAAACTTACGAAGGCGATTGTTGTTAGCGCCACATTAGCTGATATGTTCAAAGAGAGGAAAACTTTTGTGGTCAACGATAGTAAGACTTTCTGGGAAACCGTGAATAACTTCAGGGGACTGAAAACCAAATCAAACGCTTTCACTACAAAAGATTAGGAGAATTATATCCGCTTTATACTCCCGCTGAGACGCCTGTCTCCATCCTTATTTACGGACGTTCCGCATCCGTTACCAGATAGTAGCACAGCAGCAGACGAATTCATGTCGTCACTCAACAAAACCAAACTGAATAAGGCCCCAGGGCCAGATCACATCTGAAATAACTTCTACAAAAATTTACACCAAATTGGCTCCTGTAACTTGAGGTCTTTTCAAACAAATATTTTAAAATGAATATGTTCCACTTGATTGGACAAAATCTTTGACACATATGCCTCACAAAAAGCATGATTCTTCTAATCCCAAACACTTTAGACCGATAGCTCTTCTGAACTCTGTTTCTAACATTTTTACGCAAATCTTACTATCCAGATTAGAAAAATGGGAGTCTATATGCCATATAATTCCGGAAGCGCAAGCGGGTTTTCGCTGGAATGGGGGTTGTATTGATAATATCTCCATTTTGGCCGCCATTTCACAGATATATCTACAAAGCTAGAAAGACACATTTATGCTATAGTAGTCGATTTTTCAAGGGCGTTTCCTTCGGTCAATCATGCCCTCATCAGGATAAAACTTCACTATTCAGGTGTGAGCTTGAAAATAATTAGGATACTAAAAAGTTTGTATGAGAGAGCTTCAACCCGTGTAAAGGTAGGAGTCGAACTCTCAGATGAGTTACCGATTACAGAAGGAGCCCTGCAGAGAGAAATTTTAAGTCCGATAATATTCAACCACCCAACTTTTGACATGGAGATTTTGTTTGGGAGGAAAGGTCTGACCGGTCTCAGAATTTTGGGTGATAATGATATTATTGTTTCAATTCATGAAGATGATCTGATTATTCCAGCCGAATCAAAAATTGATGCAATAAGAAAACCCTATGCCCTGCAAGACTATTGTAACATAAGTCAATTAACGGTCAATGAAGATAAAACCAAGGATACTATTCACAAAAATGGTCGAATTGACGAAAAACTTCTTGGTCTGAAATATGATAGTAGTCAGCTCAAGTTTGTTTTCTGTTTTAATTATCTGGGTACGATTTTCTCTAAATCAGGAATGTTCTGTTAGGCAAATCATGCCGTAGCTAGCAGAGCCAGACTAGTTGAATTGAGCGGCACGGGTGTTTGAGATGGATGACTCGCACTACCCTAAAATCTGTATGCAAAAACTTGCTCAAACTGCCCACAGAAAAAATTTCAAATACAGTTGGTTGGGTCAGCTTATAAGATGCCTGGAAGTTTCAGGTAATCATAACAATTTAATTGAACTAAATGGTACCACCCTTAAAGGTCAAATTGTGGACATGGTTAATAGACATAATGAACGCATGTTCTCTCAAGATTTGATAAGATTGGAAAATAGGAATTTTAGTGTGATTCATGAACGAATTTTTCACAGTGATCCGCAACCTGAGCAATATCTGTTATAAAAAGCCCCGTTTCATTGTAAATGCATTTTTATCCAGCTTAGAACATCTTCCAAATTCATTGTTAAGCTGACCTCAAAAGTTGATACTACTGTGATTGACCCACAACAAATATATGAATAGTGCAATCTACGCGAAATAGTGGACCTCCTACATATTCTTACAAAATGTCCAATTTATTCATCCATTAGAAATCACAATTTGCGTAACTCACATACAATTAACGGAGACAATCTACATCTCTTATTGATTCATACTGATGGAGCGACTCTCCGCATAATATATAACTTTATGAATACGTTTTTGAAAATCAGGGCGTTCTCCTCATTTGAATGATCACAGACAACTGTAGTGTTTGACCAGTAAGAGTCGAATTCTTTTATACATATGGTATACCTCTGATTTTTAGTAATATATACATATTTTACTTCGTTTAGAGTGGCTCTCTCTCGCCATGAAAAGTTTTTATTCTTCAAGGCAATAAAGATACGTACATACATACATACTTCTTCGTATACATGATCTTGTCACACAGATGAATGTGCAACCAACTTGGTGCGAACACGAGCGCCTTAATTGACTTTGATCGACGAGAAATCAAATTTTTTCACCGTCACTTCTAGATTTATTGGGATGTGCAATAACAAAGCAAGTCGCGGAGAATCTCGTTCAGAGGACCCAGTCTGATCACAAGCCCTGGCAAACTGTTTAAGTTTCAATCTAGCTTGATTTGTGTGTAATGAATCAGAAAGTAGTAGGTAATCAGGATCAACCGCAGAAGACATAATTCCACTCGATTCTTCTCCTTCGACAACGTCAGACTTATTCCTGCTAGCACTTGCTTCTGATTCAGAATAATACCCCGTTCTCACGCTTCTTTGAAAGTTACACTCCTCGGAAGACTTTTTTATTGACCTCTTCTGCATTTGCAGCAAGAATAGTCGACGCACTGAGAAGGGCAGATATCAAAGACTTCGTCAGAATAGTCGAGATAAGGCTTTAATTTCGCTTCCATATTTTCGCTTTCCTTGGCTCTCTTATAACAGTTATTGAGAGACTGGGCCGTCTTATGTTCAGCCGATACTCGCTGCACAATTTTGTTCAAATAAATGATCACAATAAAAACTTTCTTCCAGATTGTCTTAACCTTTCTGGCTGCAATTTTTGAAACGTCCAAGGTCGATAGATTCTTTTCCCTAAGACGAAGTTTTTCTCTGACAACAACAAGGTTGAAACGTCAGACTACATCTCGACGGCTGGAAACAAGCGTCAAAAGGACACACCGGCAGACGAAGAGAGTGATTCTTCAGAAGACAAAAACAAAACCAGTCAGAATACAGATAAGTTCGGCCGAAAAAATTGACGCTAAAACAACTTTGACGTGTCGCATAATTTCCCGAATGTTAGGGCAGAGGATCTGCACGAAGACTTGAAAAGCAGCGCTTCATCGCAGAAGATGTTTGTGTCCACAAATAGTACTTCCATTTTTTAAAAGTAATGTGCAAACTGTAGATAAGGTCGTGGAGAGCTCTAATAGGGCGTTTCGGAATCGGAAGGGACCTGAGACACTGAGACTTCGAGAATCATTTCGAGTTTCTTTGAAAAGTCTAAATCTCAGTGGGGAGACAATTGTAAAATAGTTGTTGTGCTCCCCTAGCCCAACTCATCACATGTTCCAGATTTTCGAAATTCGTATTTTCTTGAATTTTGGAAGTAGAGGCCCAAAAAAAACTTTTTTGTGGATGTTGACTCAAATTTTTATTTTTTTCTAGAAATCTTCCGCGGAAAAAACAGAGCAGAGGCCTAGAACAATTCAGCAGGAATTTCTTTATTTTTAAATAACAAAATGGCGGTGCTGAGTTTTCAAGAAGAATGTTGTTTTTATTTCAAAAAATATACATCTGAGTGAATAGTTTATTGGGGAATAGTTTTTGTGCTTGCCTTGCACAACTCGCCACAACTTTTAGGTTTTTGAATCCGCCTTATTGGAGAATTTTTTGTGTGAAGGACCAAAAGAAGTTTTTTGTGAATTTTGGCTCAAACTTTGATTTTAAAAAAGAATATATTTTGGGGCACAATAGAGCACAATCCTGGCACAATTCAGCAAAACTTTTATTCCATTTTTTAAATGAAATGGCCGTGCAGATCCTGAAAAAGTTTTTTGTGAATTCATGCTCAATTTTCTTCTTCGAAAAATAGATTAGGGTAGAATAGAGCACAAATCTGGCACAATTCAGCAAATTTTTTGGTTTCTTGAAACAACGAAATGGCGGTGCCAGCTTCTTGGACATCGGAATCCAGCATCCATCAACGGATTTTTATGAAACCTGTAGGATTGTTTTGTTGAAAGTATTCACTAAAAAGTAAAAAAAATAAAAAATCCTGCCTATTTTAAAAGTCCATTCTTTTCAAATTCGCAAAAATGGATTAGAGAGTTAAATAACTTGAGTATATTAAGTCCTTGAGACACAAAAATACGATGTGTATCGATTTTGAGTTTGCTGATTATGAATGTATGGTCAATTAAAGTAAGAAAGCGAACTTAATGGTTTCAACATTTGAAAATTTTTTAGCAAAGAAGAAGTCACATTGTTCATACTCAGCATACATATTTATGAAGGAATTGAAAATTGATATGAAACGAGTTTGACCCGGGATGAAGGGATAAAACTCGCGTTAATTGAGATAAACCACCCCAAAAAAATAGTTTTTGACCACTCTAACGTAAAGAGAGCTTCAAACAAAAATGCATTTGTACAGAAAAATAGTAAATGAAATTTACAACAAAAATGATAGCATGCATTTTACCTGCGCGGGCCATATTTTCGGAGTAATTCACCCTCGGAGTGTAGGGTGAGTTTTCCCGGGCGGGTTGCACGCTCTCTTTTTAGCTAATAACTGCAAACAGGGTTGTTTCTCGAAAAAACGTATGAATGACTCAAACTGTAGAAAATTTCTGCTCTCAAATTCTGATTTCACATATTATAATCAACAAATGAACCCATTTCTAGGTATAACTAACAAAAGAATATAAGAGCGTGCGTGCCGTGCGGTAAAACTCACCCTTCGTTACGAGGGTGGATTACTCGGAAAGTATGACCCGTACAGGAAAAATGCAAATGATCATTCATGATGAAAATCTTGTGTACTATTCTCTTGCACTAATGCATTTTTGTTCGATGCACCCTTTCCAAAACTATTGTCGAAAACCATCTTTGGGGAGTGACTCATTCGTAAGAAAATGCAATAATTTGTTAAAACTGTCATATTCTTTGGCGGCCAATGATAATAAATTAATCATACATCATACATAATATGAAAATTCAAGTTGGCGAAAATCAATTAAAATTGTTTCTTTTTTCAATTCCACGAAAAAATGTATTAAAATGTTTTCCTCATTTGTCTCCCTCAGGATCCTACGAAAAAAGTAAAATTTGCCGCATTCACTGCTAAATATTTGTACATATCTTATATAATTCCTAATTCTTTTTCTAAATAACCAATAAGTAACCAATAGTAATTAAGTAACCAATACTTAATTTGCCTCTACCCATATAGTTCCATTTAATGTCAATTAAACCACCTTCTGTACATTACAGTGTTTGAATATATTGGCCCGGGTATGCTACAAATACAGTTGATGCGAAAATCCTCGGTGTGCAGTGAAAAGAGAAAACCCCACCAATGGGAATTGACGCAAAGAAGAAACATTGCAAAATATCACAGTAAAGATGAATGGGTCTCTAGAGAGGTTTAACGCAACATTTTGAATCCGATATGACTTTCTTTTTCCATTAATAAGTTTATATAATTATACCATAAAAATTTTGTCGGGGAAATTCCCGAAAATATTCAGGACGCAATGAAGACAATAATTTCTGTAATATTCTCGGAGATAATATTGGGAAAATCCGCTACCATTTTCGGTAAATTTGCAAGGCATTCTTGGAATTATCCCAAAAATAACTTTACAAAAATTCCATACCGAATTAGGTTTTTGAAGTATTTAGGGAATTTTCCGAAAATAATTCCGGGAAAATTCCACACCTATTCCGGTAAATTTTCAAGTACTATATTCAAGAAATTTATCCAAAAATAATTCTCGACAAATTTCCTAACGGCTTCCGCGAATTTTTTAGTTATTTTCTAAATCTTTTCTGCAATATATTCAGGAAAATTTCATAACAATTTCCATAAGTTTTCAAGTAATTTATAAAATTTTGTGGAAAATAATTGAGGGAAAATTTTCTCTAGATTCCGTAAATTTTTTAGTGTTTTTGGGAATTTTTCCGAAATAACTTCGGGCAAATTCTCTATCTATTTCGATTCTATTTCGTACTTTCAGCTTCTCGTTTCTACTTTCAAATGGTAAAATCACTGAATAAATAGAATACTATTGAAAATAAATATTAAAAAAAGGTATAGAAGTTTATAACATCAACATTGATTGTCCACTTAACCCTCAATTTGCAGGCAACCTATTCAAATATTACAACCCCATAAATATATTGAAAATATTGTGTTTCTTATTATATCAGAAAAACTACCAATAGTTAAGGAAAAGTTTCCTATTCTATTTCCGGTTATTTCCCACTTCAAAGTGGTAAAATAAACGAGAAGAAATTTAAAAAATCCAAAAATATTCTAGTCCTTTCTCATTCTCTAGCTTATTTGCAACATGTCCCTAAACAAGAAATGCTTCCTAAAAAAACGATCATTTTTCCGAAAATATTTCAAGTAAAATTTCCTAACGGTTCCGTGAAATTTTTAGTTATTTCGAGAATTTCCTCAAAATAGCTTCGGGAACATTCCATAAAAATTTCAATAAATTTGCAAGTGTTTCGGAAATTTTCTTGAAAACAACTTCGGGAAAATTCTTCAACTATTTCGGTCTTATTTTGTACTTTCACTTTTTCACTTCTACTGGCAAATGGTAAAATGACTGAAGACATTGAATGATTTCCACAAATATTAAAAATAGAGTGCTTTTGATTTCATCAGGACAACTAGGAATGATGGAGGAAAAATCCCCTATTCTGTTTCCGCTTTTTTGCGACTTTATAGTGTTGAAATTACTGGAAAATGGGGAAATTTTCAAACTTCACAAATATTGGCGAAAGATTCTTTTTTCTTCAATTTCAAAAGGAATACTACTGATGCTTGAAGAAAATTTCTTATCAAATTTCTTGTTCATTTCCACTTTCTTCTGGTAAAATTAATAAAAAAGAGATGAAATTCCTAAAATTATATCTCGATGTGATTGGGAAAATCGCCATACCTAATGGAAAGATTACCTTTAGAAATGATAATTTTTCTTAAATAATGAAAAAATATTCCATTTTATGAAAGAATAAAATATTCAGCACTAAATAGAGAACTTTCCATATAAATTTGTTAGGAAAATTTCGGAAATTTTTTACTGTTTTTTGTAAGCACGCCAATATCTTACAATGCATCACAAATGAATTTTGCTGTTACTAAGCATAATAGAGCAATAGCATACTGCAGTTTTCATTTAATATTCTGTATTCATTTAACTCCTCTCCAAAAACTATGTGACGTAAATAATTCAAATACAACTGTCATTGCTTGTTTGCTAAAAGAGTATGACATCGTGGCAGCCATAATTGAGCAAAATGTCAATGTCACCAGCTGCTGGTGTTACGAAGCACACACAAGTAGTCTTCTGGCCGGAGTCAAATCTCATTGCGCATTATTTCTGACTCTTACCTATTTCCATTTTCACTAAAAACAGATGGCTACATCCTCTGGCCAGTAGCTCCTACACCCCTCATTTCATTTTTATCCGAGGTGGGATTTCCTCTAATATCCCACTGAAAGTTTGCCAAGAAATTTTTCCTCCAAATGACGAAAAACGACTTTACTCATTTTTATTACTTCTATCTACTTAAAAATGTTGTTCAATACTATAGTAAGTGAAAATCTAACATTCTTCCTATTTTAGAGATACCTTTTGTATAAAAGTTACCTTAAAATCGCAAACGAGCCATAAGCTCACAATCAACATAAAGACCTGAGAAGTTTCGTAAATATAAGATTGACCGAAATGAAAACCCTTTTTAGTCCTATCGAAGCGGTCAACAAATTTAGTTCAGCATTTCCAAGCGATGGTTTTTCTTCATCACAATCTGGAACTACGAAACCATACAAGTAGTTACCAATCTGGAATATACATAATGCGATTTCAGTAACAGCGCCATTTTCTTTTCTTATGGGCTTTGTTCTCTTAAAATCAAACATAGATTTGTGTCAATAATAGTCTTGTAGTTTTATTCTACACAAAAATTAGATAATCTACAAGAATGGAATCACCAGAAAATTCCTGTTTTCTTAAAAATGAAAGTCATTTTCATATGAAGTGCTTGTAATTTAGAGATATCAAATCAAAGGCCTTTAAAATCGGACAATAGTTAATTATTTGAACAATTTCGGAATAGCCTTAATGACCCTAATGACCATGCACTGCCACCACATTATTTCTGTCGATCACTCTTGCACTAATGAAAAATTGTACGATAGGAGTAATTGACTCGCCTTTCAAACTTTTAATAAAACTCAGTCAACTTAACGAATTTTCACAATTTCCATTTTTCTGCAGAATCGTGATACTGTTGATAGCCTCACGGGTTGTCGGTCATACTGCTCTCATCTTGCGCAAGAAAAAACAGGGCCGTGGGCACTCTTTGGCTTACAATTTCTGAATTTCACGAAACATGTATTGTTACGTGACGATTACCAATAAATAATGTTCATAATAATGAGATGAAATTGTACTTCGTAAAATTGTAAAATTGGGTTGAAAAATCAACAATTGGGTCCGTGTATGCAAGAGAGAGTATGGCCGAGGGGAAACCATGAATTCTGCCCCCAAGATTACATACCCCGATGAAATAATCGATCTTGGCGGATAAGAACATATAAAAGATATTTTGCGTTCTTTAACATTCTTCTCGGGCGAACCCGGTTATTCGTTATCAGAAAACGAACTAAGTTGAGTGCCTGATGAGCAAAAAATGTTATGAATTTAATACCCTGTTTGAAGTATCTTGCGATGATGTAGTAGAAACAGAATTAGTTGTATGGTGTAGCTTGGAGTTCGTCGTTTACGCTGTTGTACGCAGCGGCGAAAAGCGTTAAAGGTGTCATTAATCGCCTTTGGATGTTTTTCTAGAGCTACCATATGTGACTCTATAGGATCTCAGTCGCCTGCTCCTTAATGGTCTAGGAAGTTTATTACAATTTGACGGGTGCTTAATAAAACCGCCTTTTACTTTATGCCATAGCTCGCTATACGTATGGATCTTGGTTGTATAGGTTGCCTGCAAGTTCCGGTTAAGTGGTCAAGCAATGCCGATGACTTAAGATCTTCCAATTTTTTCTCACGCATCACGATGTCAGGTCGATTGGCTTGGATTCCTACAACGGGCTTTGGAATGTATCTATGGAAAGGCATAGATTCTGATGAGTGCCCTAGGTTTAGGGCAAGTTGTTGATGTTTAATGCCCGCTATATCATTATGTCTGTGCGTGAACTCTCTCTGAGCTATTACGCGCCAACCATCAATAATATGCTCGATGGATTTGTTGGTATCTCCACATAATCGGCACCTGGCAGCCACGGCTTGATATAATACGTGCTTGTGATAGTTTCTGGTGATGGCAATCCTGTCCTGAATCGCTATCATGAGTCCCTCCTCTTCTTGAAACAGGACGCCCTTTTGTAGCCAAAATTCAGCCAAATTGGATGCTTCTCTGCCCGCTCGCTATGGAAAGCCTTTTGTCTGCCTTGCGTTTCTAATTGCTCTATGGTGTGTGGTCTGATATTCAAGGCTTTCTATGAGGACATGTTCAAGGGCATGCAATCGAGATCTTCTTCACAGATGGTCTTGTAATGCGCAGCGTCTGGGTTGCATTTGAAATAGTCTCGCCCAAAAGAGTACGTGAAGGCAGGAGTGGCAAAGGAATGGCAAAATTAATAGTCCCGATTTTGTTGTCCGAGTTGATAAAACTCTTCAGAACCAATCTGAGTCTCCTTCTGAAGGCAGTCATCAGGCTCTCCTTAACTGTGGTATGCTGAATACCCTTAGCCTCAAGGATAACCAGATATTTATGTGGCTCACACTCAGCTTGCGTCATGGCCACAGCGTCAATTGTGACTAGATCTTCACTGCCCCGCGAGTTTTTTCAACATCCTTTCTATTGATGAAAAGAGGTGTTTCGGGTTTCAATCGTGTGCAAAACTACGAATCTAGCCGACGTTTCGTGAACATTGCA
>JAUMHM010051847.1:0-14972 GCA_032362435.1 Melikaiella ostensackeni
GCAGGAAGATATCGACAGCTGCCTTCAGCTCTTCGTCGCTTGAGAATTTCGTTCCCCCCAAGTGTTGTTTCAAGTTGAGAAACAAACGTTTGTCACTGGGAGCCAAATCCAAAAATTCCTCACCCTCTTCCCGGTAACGGCGCAGAAACTCGCGAGCACTTTCCATGCGCTTCTTTTTGTCTTCATCGGTGAGCATTCGCGGCACCCACCTGGCACACACCTTGTGATACTTCAAAATGCCCGTCAAAATCTTGTCCACGGCAGTCTTAGAGACCCCTATCAGTTCGGCAATCTCTTGCACAGTCACACGCCGATCCGCAAGCAGAAGTTTCTCAACTTTCGTCACTGTCTCGTCCGAAACCGGTGGACGCCCGCGGCCGGCCTCGTCGTGCACGTTTGTACGGCCTTCTGTGAACTCCCTACACCACTTCCGCACATTTTTTATGTCCATACATTTTTCTCCATACACATCGGTCAATTGGCGATGGATTTCAGTAGGGGGTGACCCCTTAAACCACAGAAATCTAATCACTGAACGCAATTTACACTTGGCGAGAACGTCAATTTTCCCTTCCATCGTTAACGGCTGCTAAGCCAAGACTGAGACTGAGCGTCGCAGCGAGGTGGGGGTGGGGACCAACCAGAATAGTGGTGGGGGAAGCAAGGAACACGACGCTGTTCTCAGATTTGAGCTAGCTCGCTCCGTCGCAACGGTAGCTCGTTGGAGACCTTAATTTACGGACAACCCTCGTATGTTCTGTAAAATGCGTAGTTTTTTCGCTGGATTACATGTGTCTGGTAACTCAAATTCAGTTGACATTGACTTGGATAGTATTTCGAAATTCCTGTAAATTCTTCGTTATTTTTGTCCTCCTCTACAATTAATGTGTCAGTCGAAGAAGAATATAGTTCATACGAAGTACTTGCTTCTTCCTTTCTTGCACATTCTCGTTGGTTTCTTTCTTCTATCACATATTTCTCTTTTGCGACACTCTTTACGTCCCTGAATTTCCTGACATACATTTTCTATCGTCATAACTCTCATTTCACGTTGACCTTTTGAAAATGCTTTACATTCTTCAAATTTTATTAATTTTTCAGCATCTTGATGCGCTATATCAAACAACATTTGCATACTCTCAACAAAATCTTTCTTATTTTTCTCGAAAGTAGATGATTGTCTACCTTTGCTTTTACGTAGAGATTCATGGTCTTGAAATAAACACTTTATCGTCTTGACTACTACAGTTCCAAATTTTGTTGGAATGCAAACTTTATTGCATGTACTGATTACTGCTTCTGAGACAATATTTGCACTTTGCAAAATTGTTCGTTTGTGCACTGTATGATGGTGGAAGAAAAGTTTTAAAACCTGAGATATTGTTGGTAAAACATTTTCTGGCAACTCTAATGCAGTTTCTTCTATTAACCAAATATGAGCTTTAGGTTCATCAAAGACTTCATTTGCGTTCGCTACATTCGTTATTTCATTTTAAATTATCCTGTGATAGGAGACATTAAAATTATTATTTAAAAAAAAAATCAGTTATTAAAGAGGTTTAATTATTATTATTTTGTATCACCTTGACTTCTCAAATACTATAATGTGACATTATGTGATTATGCATGATCATGATTATGCATGATGCATAAGAAGAAAAATCGATTAACAGTTTTTTCTCGAGAACGGCTTAACCGATTGTGATAAGAAAAATATGTGTTATGGGTTTTAATACCACAGTATTTTAAAAATTGCAGATTTTTTTTCAAACACGAGCCAAAAAAATTTTTCAAGATTTTGTTGAATTTTATTATGAGATGCACTTGAGGCATGATCATCAATTTCTCCTGAAACAATCTTTAAATAATCTAGAATATCATGTCCGTGTGTCAAAACGATCAGAGGGATGGTACATAGTTTTAAAAAAATGAAGATCCTAAGCACGTCACGTGGGGTGTGCGGTGGCTAAAAAAAAGCAAAGTTCGAATTTTGTTAACGGTACCCACCAATTTTGTAAGGTTCCTGGAAAAAGTGACTATTCTAAATATGACGCATGTATTGATTTTTTATTTTGATCCCCTCAGCCCTTTCCAGCATTTCCCAAAAACCAACTTCTAAACGTGGATGAAGTACTTTACGATATATTCGTATTATTGCTTTTCTGTAGCTTTCTTCACAGGCCGTCTTTAATAGACGAATTTAAAAGTTTCATATATTTGTTTGAAAATGATTAATTGTTTAATCAATTTTTTTTAAACAATTGTTTTTTCTACGTTCTATCGTTAATTATTGGTATTCTCATAATGTCATGAACTAATCAGACAATATGAAAAATCAATATAGTCGATTCAATGTGCAGTTAATTGTTGAAACAATTGTTTATTATGCAGAGAAATGTAATATTTTTGAATATTTTTAAGAGCTTCATTAAATTCTAGTTAGTATACCTTGTATTTTTACCACTTGTCCGTAATTTTTAAACAATTGACATTCGTTAAAACATTTCTTTCTTCGACAAAATACAAAAAATTTATACTTTTTCTGAGTAATATGAACTATTCAGTTTAAATAAAAAATCAACCTGATTGATTTACTTTGTTTTTAATTTTTTAAACAACTTTTGTGGCTTAAATGTAACTTTCGACCTAAAAAAGTCAGAAAAGTGTACCGTTTTTCGCAAATTTTGCAACAAATTTTATTAGCTCCTTCTACTTTTACACTTTTAGTTACTTGCTTGTAATTTCTTAACAATTTTCTTTCGTGCAAACATTTTTTTCTATAAAACAGACAAAGTTTTGACTTTTTATGAAAGACATAAACTAATTAGTTCAAATTGAAAATCAGTTTGTGTAGGTGTAAACTTTGGATGCTTTGTGAACAACAGTTGATTAAATAAATTGAAATTGTTCAAAAAATGATGTGAGTGGTAAGACTACAAGACGTACCAGAACTCTATGGAGTTTGTTAAAAAATGTTCAAAAGAAATCCATTTTTCTGCCTTCTTGTGTTTAAATTTACATTTGAAAATCAAAAAAAAAAAAAGATCCGTGATTTTTTTCTTAACCATGTGACATCAAAACCCATAACATATATCAGTTAAGCCGCTTTCGAGAAAAGACTTTTTTAATTTTCCTTCTTACCCCCATAACTCCCATAAAAAATTTTTTCCAAGTATAATCTTTTCGGAAATTCAATCTCGCATCGATGTCAACGAGGTGCATGAATATTCTCCAAATTCTATTTCCCCCAATATTTATTTTTTTCTGGAATCATTTAAGCGAATAGAAATTTCCTGGAATTTTCACTTATCCTAATAACCAAATTTCCTAATTTTTATTCTTTTGAATTACTGTTTGTGCTAATTTTTACTTTTCCATATTAACATTTGTCGGAATTTTTATAATTCCAAATTATCGTTTCACATAATTTTTATTTTACCAAATTACAATTGGACGTAATTTTTATAATACCGAATCACTATTCAACATAATTTTTCCCCGAACAACCATTTTTTATCATTTTTATTATCACGAATTATCATTTGTCATAATTTTTATATTTCCGAATTACCATTTGACATAATTCTCATTTTACCGAATTACAATTTGACGTAATTTTTGTAATACCGAATCACATATCCTAAAATTCATTTAAACGAAACGCCATCTGTCATAATCACCATGTCATCGAAACTGTATGTAACATATATTTCATTAGGCCTAAAATGGCGCCCGGCATTCTGATTGGCTGAATGATGCCACGAAAATCGAATCATCCTATAAATTTCCGGACGCCATTATGGGAAGAATTAAATTTATGTCACATGCAGTGTCGATGACATGGGGATTTTGATAAATGGCGTTTCGTTTAAATTGATTTTTAGGTTATTTGCTTATTCGGAAAAATAAAAATTATGTCACATAGTGTTTCGGACAAATAAAAATCATCTTAAATAGTAATTTGGTATCACAAAAATTATTTCGAATTAAAATGCTGTATAATAAAAATCATGTCAAATGGTAATTCGGAAACATGAAAATTAAGACAAATGGTAATTCGGAAAAATAAAAATTAGGTAAATTGGCTATTAGGATAAATAAAAATTATAGCAAATTGCTATTCGGTTAAATAATTCTAGGTAAAATAAAAAGCAGTAAAAATAAATTTTGGGTAATACTTATGCGCCTGAATGTCAACTTATTGTAAAAATCTCAACTGGATCCTAGTGGAGGCAGCACATAGATGCATATCCTGCTATGCCCTTTTATCGCAAATTTGTCTTCACACTTACGAAAGTATGTCTTTCCTTGTCAAATTATACTTTCTTTAATACCTGGAATTATATTAAATTTGCAGTTGCTCGTAGTACTTATTATACTTATGTACTTGTTAAGTGAAACAGACAAAAAGTGGCTCAAGACCACTTTCAAGAACTTATATAACTGCTCAAGATTTTTTAACAATAGTTCATAGAAAATTATTGAGTCTTAAGTTCCCTTGTGAATGTCATGCGAATGTTCACACATTTCCATACATGCACAAATGTATCTGCTGTAGTTGAGATTATCTAGACTTAGTTAGACTTAAAAATAATTTGTAGTTCAGAAATATTTGTTCTCGATTTTTCAATTAGTTTTCTCTTGAAACTGTGTCTACATGATAAGGAACCCTTCTCTGATATGATTTTCACAATTTAGGCCCTTCTTTTCCGCATGGAGAATGTGAAATTTGTTCAATAAGTTTGGTAAAATGGCGAATAAAATTTTTTTTTTTCAATGAAATGTTTGCCTTCATTTCTCAACATACGAGTAGTCTCCTGCGAGGGCGACACACTCAGTCCAGCGAAATTCTAATTTTTTCATCCCTTCAGAAAAGTAAGATTTCTCGAGGTCTGCAAAATACGCATTTACAGCATCGATTACTTCTTTACTGGACGAGAATCTCTTGTCACCGAACCAGATCTTCAAGCTGGGGATTAGAGAAATGTCAACGGAGCCATGTCTGGAGAATAGGGTAGATGAGGAATCAATTCGAAGCCCAGTTCGTGTATTTTTGCTATTGCGATTGCGGAGGTGTGAGCCGGTGCGATGTCGTGATGAAACAGGACTTTTTTCTGCGCCAATAGTGTCCGTTTTTTTCGTAGTTTGGCTTTCAAACGGTCCAATAATGGTGCTGTTATAGTTTAACCCTGCCCAAGTAATCAATGAGGATAGTTCTTTTGGGAATCCCAAAATACTGTGACCGTCACCTTCCCACTTGACAAAACAGTCTTCGCCTTCTTTGGCTCACTTTCACCAGGCAGTACCACTACTTTGACTGCTGCTTTGTCTCGGGTGTATAGTGGTGGATCCAGGTTTCGTCCACAGTCGCGAATCGATGCAAGAAGTCTCACGTACTTTGACTCAGCGATCTTTCATAACCGTGTGATGAATTTTTTCCACCATATCCGATGTGGTGACCTCAATGGGGCATCCGGAGGGCGCTTCATCTCCAATTGTGGTTTGGCCGCGTCTAAATTCATTTATTCAAAAGTAAACAGTTTTCAACGAAGGAGCAGATTCTCCATGAACTTCGTCTAGCTCGGCCTTCAGCTATGCAGCCGTCCAATTTTTTAAATAAATATGTTCTATCACTGTACGGAACTCTTCTTTCTCCATTTTTTTTCAAAACTTCTGACACACTCACTTCAAACGTATTCCAAACGCAAATGAAGTTTCGGCTTTGGTTGGAGCTTGGTAGAGACTAGCTTGAAGAGTGCTATTTTTTGGCCGTATACTACAAAGTCAATTTGGCGCCATCTGTCGGTATATTTACCTCACTTATCAAACGTACCTCTTATAGGCGAGCGGATTACCCCGGAGGAGTCGCTTGAAAATCGAAAGAGTGACCAATCGCTTTCTAGTCACTATTTTTTGTTTCAATAAAAACTTTTTCATATCCCAAAAAGGAATATGACCATTTTTGGATTTTAAGTTCACGGAACCCTTAGAAAAATGGCGTCAAAGATTGCGGTCGGAGGTACAGACTTAGTATAACGATACGTGAATGAACTGTCTGAAGTCCATTAAATGTTTCAAAACCTTGTGGAAATACATTCAAAGGACGCGTGTATACTTTTTTTAGGTCAATGAAGTCATCAAAAACAATCATTTTTCTGAATAAACAACTTTAAATGACGTTTTTTTCACTTTAAAGAATTCTAACTTTGTAATGTTTGTATTTGTATCTTCTAAACTATAAATTATATGAAAAAATGCTTTGAGTAAATATTGTAGAGCATATTTTTTTTAAGAATGTGACCTATATAAGAATATTTTTTGAATAAAATCAAACCATCTAACACGAATTGAAGCACAGGCTACATCGTGCATTACATTTCCCTCCTTCTGCATTTCGAACTGTACGTCCCTCTTATTAACTTCAAAAGTAATTTAATCAGTTTAAAGCGAATTATTCAGGAAATAAATTCGAAAAGAATATTCATTCTTCATAAGATGTCATTTTGATTTACATTTATAAGTGTCGAATAAACAAAACATTTACAAAAGGTATGATTTTTGAAACATTATCATTTTTTGGGATTTACTTCCGAAGCAAAATTTCTAAAAATACTACTGGGATGCATTTTTACAATTATTACAATTTTCTTTATACAGGCAAATATAACAGCATTCTACGTTTAATTTGAGGCGAAGGCATACCAGATTATTTATATATACTTCTCACCCATTATGTAGTTCTATTGCACTGAAAAGGGCTAAATTATTTTTAAAAACATATTTTTATTTAACAAGGCACTTCACTTATGAGTTTTGAGACTAAAAATATGTCAATATATCACAAAAATGGCTATACTAATGGTTCACTGGCCACAAACCCTATGGAAACAATACAAATAAATATTTTTTCATTTTGAAATACTTTAATGCCTTAGTATTAAATGAGGGTTCGACCGCTCTTGAAATCTTTTGAAATCTTGAAAACCTTTCAAAATCTCTTAAAATTCTTTGAAATCTCCTCGAAGCTTATGGAATTCTATAATGATCATTGAAAACCTATCAGATAGATCAAAATAATATTAAAATACTTTGAAAAACTTCAAAATTTGTTTAAATCCGGCATAATCAATTGAAAAATTTTGAACGCTTGAGAAATTTCATAAATTTGGTCAAAAATATATGAAATGCCTCATCATTTTTTAAGCCTGTTGAAATTAATTGAAATCCTCAAAGTCCCATTTCAAATCTTTTGAAATATTTTGCGATCCCTAGAAATCCTCAAAAATTCCCAAAAATCTTTATAAATCACTTGAAGTTCTGTGTAATTCCTCGAAATCTTTAGAAATAACTCAGAATCTGGCAAAATCCCTTGAAATATTTTGAAATACTTGGACAGTCCTTAAAATTTTTTAGAAATACTTTGGGGTCTCTAGAAATCTCTTGAAATGCCGTGAAACCTTTTGAAACTACTTTAAATCTCTACAAGTTTTGTAATATTCCGTTAAATATTTTGAAATCCATTGAAAACTTTTACGAAATTGTTGAAATCTCTTTAAATCCTTTAAAGTGTTCTCAAATTAGTTAAAATCCATAAAAATCCTGTGAGATTCCTTAAAATTGTTTCTTGGGTCATGTAATCTCAAAAGATTCTTTGAAATTCCTTGAAATACTCTTGAGCCACTTGAAATCTCTTAAAATTTGTTAAAATCACTTGAAATTATTAGAAATCCTTTGACATATTTCGAAATACTTCGGAAACATTGAAATTTTTTAGACTTTTTAAAACACAAAGATATCTCCCGAAATCTTTTGAAATCTTGTGAAATATTCAAATTTTTAATATCTTGTGTATAGTACACTTAAAATTAGTATTTTGAACCTCTCGGTATCAAAAAATGAAGGCCAATGAAAAGTTTTTTTTTTTTATGGAATTAAGTTTTATTCTCTTACCAAAGTAGATAATTTAAGATCTGTATTTGCAAGAACAATGGAATATTTCGTCACCATAAAGATCAGAAATTAAGTGAACAGTTTGTAAACAAATTGAAAGCTAGTCAGGGATTTCATTTTTGCATTTCAAATTGAATTCGATAGTAATTGACATTTGATTGTCTTTTCCGCTTATTTAAATTAAATATAAATGACTCGTTATTGTATTTGACGACCATTCAATTAAGCATAGAATTAAGAAAATTTAACATTAAAGAAAGGAATTATTCCTTAAATGAAAAATATAGAATTTTTGAGTTATTCAAATTATTTCATAGAAATTATACTTTTCGAATTTGGTCGAAGAAAGTCAAAAAATTACTAAGAGGGATGAGCAGTTCAAATTGCAGGAGAGAAATCTAATGGACAACGCAGCCTTTGCTCTACAACATTTACTTGAAGCGATTTTTCATAAGATTTATAGTTTAGAAGCCAGAAATGTAAACATCCCAAAGGTAGAATTTTTCAAATTGAAAAAAATGTCACTTAAATTTGTTTATTTAGAAAAAGGTTTGTTCGCCTAATAGGGAAGTCGATCTTACTATACTTATTAAATTGGGTTTCGTCTATAGACTAAAAAAATATATTTCGAGATTTTCAGGTATTGAGGTGAAGGCCCCGATTCGTAACTCCTGACCAGTTCGTAACCCAGCAAGCGTATAAATTGATTTTTTATATAATACAATAGAAACTGTCGGCGGATGTGAATTTCTCTTGAAAGTCAAAATGTAAATGTGCAAAATTTATATGAGATGACAGGCATTATTTCGCGTTTATCAATTAAAAAAAAAAATACGTCGCGCTCTGTCAACATTGGCGAGTCTCGAAAAATGAACTCCTTCAAACAAAAGCTTAAAAATTGTGAAATTAATTGAATATAGTCTATAATCCTGAATTCACTTGCACTGATAAGCCGGTTACGAACCGGCTCATCATTGAGTTACGAACTGGCTCAAAGAGGACTCTCGGGGGTTACGAACCGGCACATCGGGTACGGTCATTCAAATTCCTAATTATTTGATTAATGCATCCTTAAACTTGCTTTCAGTCACATTTTCGATTGAAAATGGATTATGCTTCACGTAAGAAGAAAGTTTATTGCATTCAAATATTGCTTGAGGCACTCGAATAGGATTTTATTATTTCCAGCTTCTTAGTAGGTTACGAACCGGGGCCTTTACCTCAATTGAATTCAAACTGATCAAATTTCATCAGTGGTAAAACTCTGAAAAAATAAATTACTCTAAGCTTATTGATAAAAGCAGATTTTCTCGCTTTGCTTTGTCAGACACCTCCATATGCTACCGTAGGATCACCTGACTTTGGACATTGGCCCAAACTTCGGACACGCAATTTTTCGCTTCTACACAACCAAATAGTACAAAAGGAATGAGAACTTTGAGTCAAAAGTCAGAAATAACGTGAGAAGCCAATTTTGTTTTTCAAAAATAAGTATGAATCCTAGAAAAATAGGTGTCTGAAGTTTGGGCCAGCGTCCGAAATTAGGTGATTCTACGGTAACGTTCCTCTGGAACCGGTTTTGAATTTTTCTCTTAGAAGGTTGATTTAGAAACAATCTATCTAGATTTTTCCATTTTTCAAAATATAAAAATGTAGTAATCCAAAACAATAACACATTTCTAAAAATGCCTAAATTCCTCAAATTTGTATATTATATTTAAGTAAAATAGATATCTTTCGGTAAATTGAGTTCATCATTAATACCTCAATTGAAAGGAAATCTCAAGTATCTTGAAATCAATGTTAGGAAAATTGGGCTTACATACGATATATAGAGTTCCATTCAAAAGTCATTTGACTGTGAAATTGGATGATGATGAATATCAGAAACATGTTAAACAATGTGTTATTCAGGAATTTAAATTTAGACAATGTGATGTTGTTTACTATAGGGCAAACAAGGAGGTCACTTAGAACAAGGAAAGAGGAACATAAAAATAATTTTTATGGAAGTGCAAAATATAAGTTGGTCCTCACAAAACATAGACCCATACAAGGTCATGACTTTTATTGGGATGATATTAAAATTTTGTATCATGAGAAATAAAAAAAGAGAGAGTTTATGGGAATGCTATTTATAAAGATGCAACAGAATCTGGGATGGAGTCATTAATTGGATACATTGACTGTAGTTTTGGTCAGAATGTTTGCCTGTGTGAAAAAATTTTCAATCAAGGAATGAAATATATACCAAAATAACAACCGCTTTCAATTATCTCTATCTCATTCTCAAGGAAGAATGGTTTTCTAATCTGATAGTGTTTTTATTATTTGTACCTGTTGTTTTCCTATAAATTACCCCTGACACGGAAGTGTAAATTAAATTCGAAACATGTTGGTCCCCACTAGTATAAACAAGACGGATAAAAGAAAGAGTGAGAGACTGGTTTTGTTTTTTCTTTTCGTTGTACATTTACTGGACATTTGTCTCTAATGAGCCATAAAAGTGGGTAGTTTCAAAGTCTATTTTTGATTCGTGAACTTTTTGGGTCTTGTTTTTTACTACACAAAGAATTTTCATAAGAAAGTAGATTTCATTTCGATCTTGAAGAAATGTTTTCTTAGCAATCTCAGTGCCATGGTGTACTATTTCTCCAAATAGTCGAACAAACTCTAGCATTAGTCGAGGCGTATCAATTTTGCAATGTTCGCATAAAATCTACGATAAATAGATCCAGGTGGAATGGTGACCAGATGGCCAACGGATCTAAGTAAAGTTGCTCAACCATGCTCCACAGTCCACTTTCCCTTAACTTAAACCTCATTCACATTTGTGCACATATGACATATTACATATAGCGTAAAGTCAGCGCGTGATAGTTACTCATTATTTATGACAAAATGTGATCCAGGGCCAAACTTAACGGTATTTTTGCTAATGTGGAGTGAGCCCCTTTTTTCGTCACGTTCCATTACGTCATTGAGAAACAGAACCACGTGTACTCTTACAATTCCGTATTACCTTTCTCAACATATGTTCGCTTCGGAACATTTTTCCTCCTTTCTTTTTCAAGGCAGATAGAAATTACAGGTGCGTCTTTATCAATAAATTTTTGTGAAAGTCATGTATTGTGGGTATATTTTAGGGGCACTTAGGATTTCATTACGTCATAAATCAGAGTTAGGGTTCTTTAAAAATATAATGGTGCCCTGTTAAGAATGATTGGGATTTAACATCACTTTCACAAGACGAGTGTAAGGCAAAATTACAATACCGATATTAGAAGGTGAAATTGCAATATGTGTATTGTATTTTCAAAGTATACGCGCCTGTTACGCTACAAGTATTGCAATTTCACGCTACAATACCGGTATTGTATTTTTGACTTACACTCACTTATGTGCCTTGCTAGTCTAGTGCGTGATGCACTCGACTTAGAGCCTGGCGGTTAGGGTTCGATATTCCGTGCCTGTGAGTTTCGATTTTTTTTTAAAACTTTCTTCCAAAACATCACATCACACGTATGGTAAAATTACTATACATGTATGGCAATATTACAATACAAGCATTCGAAAACTACAATATCGAGTATTGGTACATTACCTTGCGTCTCGGAAATAAACTTCCAATACATTTAATGTACAGTTCTGATTGAAATTTTTAAAAGTGTAAGTAATTAAATCGAAATTTTTTTCGATTTTTATCCAGAAAAATCAAACCAAATTTTAAAATATAAAATCATGAGAGGTCCTCTTTCCTCTACATGTCCTGGTTAGCCCCGTTTTACGCTACCGTTTTGAGAAAAAATATTTTTGAGTATTTGAAATTTCAGGGTTGTTTCTCAAGAAGACACAAATTTTTCCTTTGAACCCTGATAACTTTTGACCTAACCAAGATAATAAAGTTTTATTTCCTGATTCTGGTGAAGTTAACGGTCATCTTTCAGAATCCGGTGGAAAATTGACAAGATGGCGACGGTGTTTCTGAATATATTAAAAGTAGATTTTCTCGAAAACCCTAACTTTTTGTTGCTCAAATTTTTTGCTGCATTGTTACTTCCACAAAGGAGACATTCTGTGAGTTTTGTGCTGTCCAAACCAATTACGCGGCAACGAGATTTTTTTTCGAAAAAATGAATTTTCACATTTTACCCACAAACAACGACCGATTCGAAAAAACGCTGAGAAAAAAGTTTGTTCATTTTAAGAAGTTCTACAAAAAATAAGTGATACTCTTTTTTGATATCTTGTATCGTGACAAGAAAAATAAAAAATTTAATTTTTCGAAAAGAGTTTTTCGTGGCCACAGAAATGATATGACCTGCATAAAACTTGTGGAATGTCTCCTTCATATGAACACGAATTTTTAAAAAGTATTGGATAAGATCAAGAAAGTGGGGTATCCTATTAAACTCGACATTGTCTTCATGTTTGAATGTTGAAAGCAGGGTAAGTTGTTTTTATGGAAGAATCCGTTTTTTTTATTGTATCCAATATCAAAATAAAATTCGTGCTTATTTAAAGAAGACATTTCGTAAGTTTTATGCAGGCCAAATAATTTGTGTGGCCACGAGAATTTTCTCTCGAAAAATTTAATTTTTTAATTTTCATTGCGAACAATGCAAGATATAAAAGGGTAAGAAGTATTTTTTGTAGAAATTTTTTAAGTGAGCAATTTTCTCTCAGCATTTTGTAGAATAAGTCGTCGTTTGTAAGAATAACTTAAAAATTCAATTTTTGAAAAAAAAATTTTGACTAACACAAAATTGGTTTAGCAGACAAAAAACTCACAGAATGTCTTCCTTATACAAGCACCAATCCAGAAAAAGAAATTGAGCGAAAAAAGGCGAGGTTTTTGAGAAAATTGACTTTTAATATTTTCAGAAAAACCGCCGCACGTCTATCCAATGAGGAAATTTTTTTTCTTTTTTTTTTACATCATACCAATTTTATCAATTTAAATTTTTTTAAAAGGGCGCTGGTACCCTAATTCTTACTACATGATTTTAGAGACATGCCTTCAAGGTGAATTAAGTTTAAGCTGAGCTTAATGTTCACAAACTTAACAACTCTTTTGAAACTGTGCCTATTTTCATACATGAAAGTAAATGAAAAACTCAGACTTGGAAAAAATAAAAATTTTATGAAAACTTAACTTCACGCAGCTTAGCTCAATTTATTAATAAACGTAACAACTTTTAGCTAATGTAAACTATCTATATATGTTCGATACGGGTAAGTGTCATAACAGGGTTAGTGCCATAATGATAATATTTGGAATGAAACACGAATTAGTTGTTAAATTGTTTATTATAATTTAAAAATTATGTTTCTAATTATTTGTAGAAAAAAAGTTGACTGTTATTAGTTGTTGCTTTAATCAATTATTTTGAAAGGAACTAAGATGCTTTTAGAAAAAAAAGTTCCTAATTGTGTCACCTGAAATTTGAATTTGAACTATTTCTACATAAAGCACCTTTTGAAGCATTTTTTGTAAGGAATGAAAAAATCTATTATATTTTCTTCGAATATCCGTTGTTTTTCTGAAAATATCAGATTTTTTAAATTTTGAATGATAAATTATGAGAGAGTAATTAAAAATCAGACTCAAAGTAAGTGTGATAACTGTTTTTTGTAGTTCTTTTTTCATTGTGAAATACGAAAATCTGTCAATAGTTCGAGATTAATTAAAAGGTTTAATGAACCTTATTTGAAAATAAAATTATAAGTACGTAATGATAATGGTTAAATAACATTTTGATGAACACGTTTACACAGAAAAATCATTTTTGAATCAATTTACGAATAATATAATTTGAAATAGGTAATTTTCATAAAATATCCCTGGAACTTTCATGTAAGATTCAATTTTTCATTTTTTATTTTAATTAATATTCATATAAATTATGCAAAATTCAAAGAAAATATATATTTTAAAAATCATTGGATGTCTTATTAACAGGTTCGAAAGTAAAATCTTTTAAAAATTGATTTTAGTGTTTTTTTTTTACACGTATCGCAACTTAACCGTGATGACGAAAAATCTGGAATCGTTGACACACTACCAAATAAAATAAAAAATATTTCTTCTTGCATATGTTTTCTAATTGAAAGAGGGGAAGATTAAAAGTAGAAAGCACAAAGATAATTTTGGCCAAAATATGAAACGAGAATTTTTTTAAATATTAGAAGTATCATTAACCAAAGTATAAGTTTTGAATTTCATATCTCCTTACCCGTATCGACCCTATTATCATTTTCATTTATTTTTTTTCTGCAGAATTTAAGGTAGGTATATTTTTTAAACTTCTTAGTTCCAATACTTTCTTCCCCAAAATTCGAATGAAGCAATTTCAAGTATCGCCACCAGACTTATTTTCAATGTGTAACTTTTTTCTGGTAATTTTTTTCACGTTTTTTAAAATTCCTTTTTTCATAGAAAGAAAAACAGTGAGGAAATGTGATTGAATTATAAATGTATATAAATAAATAATTAGAAATTTAATTAAAATATGATGGAATTTTTTAATTAAGAAACTATTCTAAGAGATTATTAATGTCTGCTTATCATGGTATATTATACCAGCTTTTAAGCTGCCTTCAGTCTCGAACTAATACTCATTATTACTAATAAATACCATATCAGCTATCATGTAGATTTGACTAGTGTGCAATGTTGCATAACATATTTATTAAAAAAATGAAGAATTGACTAAATTTTATCATTAATCGTGCAAAATCTGACACTTGCGGGAAAAAAGACAATTTTGTGAGAATTCAATGTCTCATATCTAGAGTTTATTTTTAAAATGATTTAATTGTTGAAATTATGAAATTTGACATATGGTTATCTAGAATTTGACTTTTTTATTTACTTTTAAGAGTTGTTTTGAGAATTTTAATAATTTTCAAATTCTAAACAAATGCTTTGGAGTTCATTGACATTTGCCTTAAAGATCATTCAAAAATTATTAGTTAAGAAAATTGTACTATTTCCTGAAAAATATTCAATTCTATATATA
>JAUMHM010051897.1:0-14968 GCA_032362435.1 Melikaiella ostensackeni
CAGCAGAAACCCTCGGCACAGGGACCCTCCATCCGCAACCTGAGGTTTCGTTCGGTGGCTTTGTCATAGGCCCTTCGGTTCGACTCCAAAGGAACCAAACCGAACCTGAATATTCTGAATTAGGGCCCTTATTCCTTAATTTCTCAAATTCTGAATTTTCTGTTACCTTCCCAGTATTTGGAATTGATCAGTACAACCCCAATATGGGAAAGCACATCTTCAGGTGCCGTAAATTTATCAGCTAAGAGATCTGCAAGATGAGATATTTTAAAGCAATAAGTAAATATTATGCAGGGACGAAGTGTATATATAAATTCCTCACCCACGATATATGTGCACGTTTCATAAGCTTTGAAAAGTTCCTTTCCTGGTGTTTTTTCATGGCAGTGAACTGCATAGCCAGATCTCGTAACATCACTTTTTTCATTATGTTGTTGGCAGATTTACGAAGATTTTCCTTATCCATAGACAGAGCTAGTAATCCCTTCTGCAAAAATACATAAAAATTTTTAAATAAGTATAGGTAAGTCAACGTATTATATTTGAAAGCTAAATTACATTCCATTTAATTTTTATTGAAAAAATAAAGTCAAAATGTTAAAAAAATACTTACAAATCGTTTGCAGCATTTTTGATCGCTCCGTACTTTTTCATTAAAAGTTTGAAATTCTGCAAGCGTTTTGAATGGAATATTTAAACTGTATTTCCTGATATTTAAATATATTTATAATATTTAATTTATTATTTATATATTATATTATAATATATTATATATTATGATATATCATAATTTATTATTTAATTTATAATGTTTCCTGAATATTCAAACTGTATTTCCTGAGTGAAAGATTTATTTGCAGCATAATTAATGCCAACAATATTTTCAACCATATTCTTCAGAACCACTTGTTTTTCTCTCAAATCTTTAACATCCGCCCTCAAGAGTTTGACTTCTTATAACACCATGTGCACTAAATAAAGAGAATTAAATAATGAAAGGCGTTTCCCCTTGAAAAGATAAGTGAAATTGAAAATAATAAAATAAAAAATTTTAGAAATAATTAATATTTCTGTATGTACTTTTCAAACCTTATTTTATCTATTGATTTATAAAATAATATTTTTCTTACTTGTCACGCTAGGGGTGTCAAAAGCTGGTGGTTTCGAACTTTGTCTACAAAAAGAATTGTTATTTTGTGCTGAATGAACATAAAAAATTGAAATAAAGTATTTACTGTGTTCATCAGTTATCGTGGAATGACTTCTTTTTTTTGTGTCGCAAATCTGAGGGCTATTTTCACTATCTAGGGTAACTGTTATTTCTTACCTTCTTTTACCGAAATTTGTACGTTGCAAATCAGGACTTTTTCCCTCAGAGACAATTTTCTGAGAATTAGCCGCTTCATCTGTAACAACTATGAAAATGTTCCAACTTTTTTCCCCATTAAAAAAATGTCATGAATAATATATAGATAAATTTTGGGAAATCTGTACCTTCTTTCGGCTTAGCAATCCTCTGACCGAGTTTTGGAAGCTTCATTATTTCGTTAAAGTCGAGAGAGGACTCTTTACTTTTTTATCTATCCATAACAACCTTTCCCTGTCTTTACTGTGCATGTCAGACTCGCTGCTATATGCGAGTTCCTTTTGGTTCTTTATCAATGATTGCAATCTCTTATCGGCTTCTGCAGATGTTTCTAGAAAATTAAATTAGTAAAATAAGATTGATGTTTATTCAGTAAAAGTAAATTTAAAGCAATTAAAGAAGAATTGTTTGTCATTTTGATGCTTTAGGTAAAGGAACCGAACGAAGATTGAGAGGGGTCAATTTATGTAGACAAGTGACTATTTTTTCTCTCGTTTCATCTACTTATTCTTTTTAAAAAGTTTTAAATAATTAGTGGAATGAATATAATGAAGCGTTTGGAATTAAAATATAAAAAGAGATTATCATATTTATGTTGAAAAAAGCACTGATTTAACTTTTGACCCATTATGCAAATTTAGTTCCTTAGCCTTCAATTACTAATTCGTTTGTATAAAAACATTTTACACGAACTTGCGTGACCAAGAAGCTTAACTGGATAGTCTCCCCAATGGTCCGGAGCATTTATTCATTTGCTTGTAATGTATACAAAATTTTATTTGTTTTATCATTGTTGAGAGGACCCATGAATGTGAAAAAGAATCTCTTTTTCACTTTATCACATGAAAGGCGCGAAATCGAGAGTTCTTTCCACTTTCCTTCCTCTTTTGGTGAATTTCACTAAGTGGAATGCATACTGTTCTAAGCTGTCATATGATTTAAAATAGTTTTGCTGTATTATTAGATAAGATCGACACCAGTATTGGAAACACATATAGAATTTGAATTCTGGAAGCTTTAAGAATAATGCTATTTATTTACATAACTTTCATTTTTTTCTTTCTTTTTCGCGCACATAATTTTATTTGCAATATGTATGCACTTGAAAAAAAAAGATAAATTGAGCCCGACTACGCAGTGGTATGATTTTCAAATATCGTAATATATATTTTATTTCAATCAAAAGCTTATTTTCCGACACAATAATATTATTTTGGTTGTATGAAAGAATAACATTGTTGACTTAATGATTGAAATTAATTGTTTTTTAGTTTGTAAAAAATAGATTGGTGTGAAATAAAAGTAAGGTTATGTTTCGAAAAATACAAAAGCATATAATGCATACTTAAGTTTTCAGAACTCCAACAGAATAAAAGAATATTCATTTTGCATCCAACGCTTTTCACTGTTTTCAAGTTACCTAAACATAACATAATTTGCTCGAAGTGGAAAGTACGCGATTCCATAACAAAATTCAGACAAAGGAGGAGTTATAAGAACGTAAAAAGGGTGACGTCTTCTCGATGGCAATGTTGGTAATACTCGAATAGAGAAGTCTTTTGCTTTATAATTTTCAAAAAACTTTTCTTTTGTAACAACCATTTTTTATCAACTTATTTTTTTTAAGTAGGGCTAATATTTTTGTGGAATACATGTCGAAATTATTTTCGACGAGAATCTCATGTCTGTTATCAATTTGTCTGCATTATAACTTATCACAATTATGTGTTTAGTTTTTTCTAGATTGCCTTTCGTGCTTAAGAGTTGAACCCTCGAATGGGCGAACGTCAATCAGCAAGATTCATGTCCAGCGCGGCAAATTCAAATTCCAAATCAAACCACGTGAAAAGATAGGGTGAGCCGAAAAAATAAAAATTTGGAATGTTTGAGCGATTTACCGTAAAAAGTTCTCACCTATGTGTGATTGCAAATAAATAAGCTGTAATGACTTTTTAAAATCGAAAAGGCTTCTACGGTTCCTCACTGGGGTCAAAGATTTTGAATGTTTCGAATTTTGAAAATTTGTCTTATGGGTACGAAAATTGTGACAATTGTTTTGTTATTTTTAATTTTTGTCTGGGTTGCAATGAAGTTGAAAATTGTACTCCTTGAATTGTTATTTGTAATCTTTAATTTATTCCGCAAAATTCACAATAATTTACTTCAGCGAGGAATCGTAGGACCATTCTTGATTTCAAGAAGTCATTGAAGCTTTTTATTTGCAATAACACATAAGAACTTTTTATGATAAGTGGTTTTAGCATGTCTGATTTTCTTTTTCAGCCCATCTTAATGAAAAGTAATGCAAGAGTTATTTCGAAAATTTAATTCGTTTTGTGATAACTTTTTTGAAGGCTTGATTCTTATCCTAATTACTGAAACTTCCGTTACTCATACATTTTTTCTGATAGCATGTAAATTATTACAAACGTCATTTTATTAATACTTAAACTTATAATCTTTGATAGCTCCATTATAAAAAGTAAAACTAAAAATTAAATAAAATAATGAAAAGTATTAAAATGGTAATTTCGAAAAGATCTTTTTAAATAAATAATATTTTACTACTTGAATAATAAATTATCAACACACTTCACAAATTTAATATACTTAGAAGTTTTTAGTTTAGAGGTTTTGTTTGTTTTAGGCATTATTTTGCGAATTTGTAAAGTTACACTTTGTAAGTAAACAAAACGTTGCACTGTTACATAGTGCATAATGCACAGAATGTCCAGCGCCATCTGCCATCAAGTTTAAGAGTGCCACTAGCTCTTGAGCCGGGCTCGAGGTCGAGCCATTGAGAAATATAAGCTAGAACCAGGCTAGAGGCCCCTGGCCTGGCCCAATCGTGGAACCTGAAAGAAACTTGGCGATTTCCGCACGGGTGGCTCAGGGGGCAGTGAGTTTAAGCATGCGTCAAAGTTCATAGATATTAAATTCTTAACATTCACATCGCTGATTCAAAAATTGAAAAAAATTTTATTTTTAAAATTTAATCAGGAATATCTAATTTATGATAGGGTCTTGAACGATCTATGACCCTAAACCACCAGGTAGGTCAACTGGAAAGGACTTAAAATTAAATACTAACATTTCTCTTATTTTAAAATTACAGATTTCAAAGTTAAAAGCTTAGAATCTACATGCATCAACGATTTTGAATATTAAAAATTATTTTTAAAAAGTCTAAAATTAGGATAAATATAATGTATCTTGTGAACAGATTAAGATATGTCAAAGCGAACAACATTTTCAGATTCTCCTCCCGAATCATATTGTACATGAATATTAATAATGAAAGATAAGGAAAAGTGATTATGTAAATAATTATAAAAAAATAAATAATATGAAAAGTTCGAGAAATACAATTTGGATTAGGTCTTGTGACACTTTACTTTTGCTAAAATAGGACCATAAATAAAGGAGTCAATCTTTTGTACTCAAGTTTTGACGATTTATAAATATTTTCTCACGAGTTCAGAAGTCGTCCGAAAATCAGACACCGGTCGGTTCTCTGTCGGATCCCTGATTCGATTTTTACACTGGAAAAAATATTTTTATTTCCATTTTCGTTTCGGTTACGATTCAAATGATTAGGCTTCGTTACATTACTTTTGAAAGATATAAATAGCTTTTCCCCTTTTCGTTTGTATTATATACGAGAACGAAATGAAACGAAATAAAACTATCAAGTGATTTCTGTTTCGGATCGCAATACCGTCACCCTATAATCCTTTAAATATCTATGGGATATCCATAGAAAATTGAGGATATGTTTTTGGATATACCTCATATTCGAATATAATACATAACACAGAAGAAACAGACATATGATTTCTATTACGCGCTACAATTTTTAAATGGGGAAAGTTGAATTTATTCACATAAGAGAAAAAAACCTAAAGAGGATTTTCATCCAGAACTGGATAAAAACGCTACAAGTAGTTGACAAATAAGTACTTGGCAATTATGCAAATACAGTAGTAGTCGTCGGTTGTCTACAGCGTCCTTATCCGACTTTGCGATAAAGAAATGGACGTATCCAAATGACAGGGTCTCCAAATATAATTATGTGCATTAGACTTTAGTCTTCACTATTGTTAATTACTTTTTTTTCTAATTTCAATCTTCAAATCGATCGCTGTTACATAATATATGGGCGTCCACATGATAAGGGCCCTCATGACCGGTAAGGTTTTACGTATAGGGTCATGAAGCCGGATAAATTATCCGCATTTCAAGCCCAAGAAGAACTCTTTAGGTTAAAAACGACTCACCGGGGTATTTTTGAAGTTGGAACTTCGAAAAACCGCTTTTCGAGAAAATCGCATCTAAAGTTGGCGAGTGCCATAAGCGCACATGTTATACTTTTTTTCGAACATGAAGTATAACCACTTCCAGTTGCTGTAGAAACATAAGCATAGTACTAATAGATTCAGTATAGGTCCTAGTATCATCCCCCACTCCGATCCGAAAATAATAATTTCACCCTAATTTAGAAAAACACGAATATCTCTCAAACTAGAACCAGCCATACGGGCCCTTTTCATGCAAACGCCCACATATTATCTGTAATTGGTGCCATCTGCTCCTTAAATGGCTAACTAGCCCTAGGAACTTTTCATGAATAAGTGCAAATACAAATACAAGGTTCTACCTCCATATGTGCATATTGAAAAGTTCTATCTCGGTAGTTTGAATAACAAGGTTGTGTCTCGTTGATATAATCTGGAAGCTTACCAATTGCCATGTAAATTGTACGGTGCATCAGCGCAGTCTTCGAGATAGAATCTTTATATTTGCACGATTCAAAGTAGAACCTTCCAATTTGCACGCCCTGAGCTAGAACCTTGTCATTTGGATACGTCAAAATGCTCTGAGATTCCATACAATCATCTAGACTTTCTAATCTGCAAGGTCTGATCTGGCCCAGGTCTGGCGCTGATCAGCTATCCAAGAACGAAAAAAGTTCTAAGTTCGATCAGCAAAATTTCCCTCGACATATTTCGAAAAAGTAACAGAGCGTCTAAAATGATAGAAAATAAAAAATTCACACTATCAAAACAAGAATTTTTTTCTTATCACCTTGACATTCTAGTCTGGGCCAGGCTTGGCGCAGATCAGTTAAACATACTCATAGTGAAAAATGATTTTTATCCAAGTCATTAAAAAAATTAAGTTTCGTCCCAATCAATCGGTAACTATTCCGCACTTATTCCCAATTGGATTAAATTGTTATTTTCCTTCACAAGGTAGTTCTGCCAGCAGCTGACCGGCCCACGGTGGGCTGGGAGAACACCAAAAGTGGCCAAAATTCAGCATTTCGTTGGATTTATATGAAACTTGCTCGTATAAGGAGGTTTTTGACGTCGCTGATTTCGAACTTGATGTCAAAATTCATAAATTCACAATGGCGGATTCAATATGGCGCCTAAAATTGCTAAATTTTCACATATGTGTATGAAACTTAATGCAAGGGGGTTTTTGAGGTCACTTATTTCGAATTTGACGTCAAAAATTATAAGTTCAAAATGTCAGATTCCAATATGGCGCCTAAAATTTCAAAATTTTCACATATTTGTACGAAGTTTAGTACGAAGGGGGGTTTTAAGGTTGCTGATTTACAATTTAAGGTCAAAAGTTATTCATTCATAATGACAAATTCAATAAAGCGCCTAGAAATTCTAAATTTTCACATAATTGTATGAAACTTAGTACAAGGGGTTTTTTGAAATATCTAATTTATAATTTGACGTCGAAAGTAACAAACCAAAATCGGAAATCTAATGTAGGAACTGAAATCAGAAAATTTGTTGTATATTCGCATGAATTTTGGTAAGGAGTATTTGAGAAACTTGAGTTTTATACAGGTAATTTTTTCATTGAACGCCTGCAGCTAGTCCACAAAAGTTGTAGTGTCCAATATCTACCACGTGGTGGTTGCAGTGTTTTTTAGACCTCTTCTTGGGGTGCTTAATTAATGTGAGTCCCCTTGCCTCTCACAAATCGGGGTGCTTTTTTGAAGTAAGTCCCCTCGCCTCTCATTACTGATCTCCGTCCTTGTCAAATTCTTCTTCGTCGGTTAATTCGAGTTCGTCTAATAAGTGATACATTTTGGGAAGTCCAGTCAAGTTTTGCTTCGCTTCGTTGCTTTCTATTTCTTCCATATCATCCACATCCGATATGCCTGACGAATTCGGTTTTACAGCTTCTTCTAAAGAAATTGGTAATAATAACTTCTTCACTTCCTCCGGAAGCAGTACGTATTTGTTTTTTTGACGCCGCGAATTGAAGCTTGTAGTTGAAATTTTTGGGTCGGAGGAATTCATGACTATAAAGAAGACATCAGTCAAAGTGACCAAGCGGCTGAGCTTTCTCGTAAGATCGCGTCTGTACTGTTTAAGGTTTTCATTACGTGATTCGGACGCTTCTTCACCAAGCATCCCGACAGGCAATAAGCTGTTTCTCATTATGTCCATACCATGGATAAGAATCTTGTGGACCGTGGACGACGTAGGGTACCAATAGTAGTACTTCACGTAAATTGTGGCTGTTGGAAAGCAAAGATCCCCGAACAGAGTATAATTTACTAGTACCTGTATAGACAGAGCGACAAGGATTGATTTCATTCTTCCAAGAAGTTCTTTATTGAGTCCTGAACATTCAGCCAGTAGGTTTGGATCCTGAAAGGCTCTACGAACTGTATTACCGTCATTGGTAGTACCGCTACCTCCTGGTTTCGGTTTGTCACCATTAAGACCCAATTTTTCGTGAAGAATGATTTGTACATAAACCTTCCGTTTTGAAAATGTAATTTTCTGACTCTTTCCTTGTATCTAAAAAAGTTTGAAGTCCAGTCTGTACGAGATATGCAAGACAAACTCAAACATTCGGATTCATGCATGCAGTGGACTTGACCCATAGATCAGTGCATTTGGATTTGCAGTGAATGTGCCCTTGCTTATGTTAGAGAGCTAATTGAATTGCTTTGGGGTCGAATGGCAGATGAGACAACTTTGCATGGATGCCGTGTGTGTAATGATGCTTGAGACCTTGCCATCTATCAGGGTTGAACATGAGCTGAAGTGTATGCGAATGAGAATATCATTCAACATCATTTCCTAAGATCTCAAATCATTAATTTCGGCTTCTGTTTCGGATTTTTATCTTGTGATGTTATCTGCTGACTCTTTTACATACTGCAGATTAAGAGGTCGACAAAATCTAGGTGATTAGGATAACGGATTGTTCCACAGTAGTATATTTTCATTTGTAGACCAACGCAATGGGATGAGCGTAGTAATGAATAAATTTTCATCACTAACATTAAGAAACATGTTTTCAAAATTTTGCTTGTATGGCGAATGGCCAGAGCTTCCGTCGAATCCCCATGAGCATATCAGCACCGTCTTTAATTCGGTAGATCTTTCCGACTGCTGAACGTATTGCAGCAGATCGTTCTCTTGTATTTCAAAAATTCTACTTAAAGTGTGATCTAATAATGCCTGCAGAGAAACCTTTGTTTCATCTTCCATGATTGATATCGTTGATTTTGGGGTTCTGCATGAAGCTTTAGCCCCTCAAACGCTATCGTACGGTGGAAAAACATGCGCACCTTGTTCCTTAACTAATAAACGCATTCTTATTTAATCCTATTTAGATAAAGAACGGTCAAGTAAGAAAGACAATGCTTTTTCTGGCGTTAACTTCATCGGCTTTGGTTCCATGAGTAAGTTTCTTATTTTATGTGCTCTTTTGGGTTCACTTTCAATCTTTTTGAGGACTGTCGCTAAGTCATTTTCTCCAGAATACCTTACAGAATAACGACGTGTCATCAAAATTCACTGCGGATCATTCTGATTTTTATGGCTAATCGCTGCTGCATCTCGCCTCTTCGATCTTTTAGACTTCCGATCGAACGCAATAGATGGCCTACCTGGTCCCGGTAAAGAGACGGTTTCATTCAGATGAGATTCTGAATTTGTTAAATCGGGTATTTGAAACTCAGAATTCAACCACGAAACATTCTTTGTCCGAAACCTTTCTTGCGTTCGTTCTGAAGCTTCCCTTTTGACGTAAAATCTACTTCTGAGAGCCTTGAGGACAACCTTCAGTTCATCCAACTTCTCAGCTTCTATATCTGCGATTTGAAGGTTTCATCTCTCTAAAGTGTAATTAACCGACACATTTATGTAATCCACTCCATGCTTATTAGAAAAGCATTCTATGATTTCTTCTTTTGTGAACAATACACTCGATATATTCAATGTTATAATATATGTATAATAAATGTATTCATAATATAAAATAAAATGACCAGACCTACTATCAATAACTCTCAAAACTCTGACACACGATACATTTGTAGCACTAAACATCTGACAGACGAATGGCAGACGACGAATGACAGAGAAACAAACGAAACAAATGCTAATAAGAAAAAAAATTTCGAATTCGGTTAACCTAATGCGATCTGCTATGATTGCACTGTGAATGTGCAACTGTGCACGTTCAACTTTATTTGCTAATATCATCGTCAAATGTCAATGGTGTCAAGGAGTGGCAGATAACCTGATAGTAAATATCATAATGAACCTAACAGCACTATAGAACTTCAGATATCAGGTATTACTTCGGGTTACTTTTGATTCGAAAAATGTCTATCGCTGTTAATTCCTGAAATGCATGGGTACAGGGTGAGGGGATTCAAAAACGAGCCAATGTTCCATTTCTTTTCTATATTGCATTAATTTATGACCACTCTAATAAACAAAAAAAACTGTAGCATTTGGATTTTATAACATTGTGAACGATTTTTTCAAAGCTTTTCTTCCAAAAACAGTAATAACAAAGAAAGAACATTTCTCCAATCCAGGTTAACATTTTAATAAGTTGTTAAATTGAAAATTGTATATAAAACCTTATGGCGACCTTATTTTATGATAAGTACCAGGTTAACATTTGAATTAGTTGTACAACTGAAAAACCTGAAAAAATTATCACAAGATTTATTACGCAGAGAACATGGGAAATGAAGGTAGTAGATCATAGTGCCAAGATCAAATTTTGTGGGTTGATTAAGAACCAATCTATTCAGATTATTCCATTTTTCAAAAAAAGGTAATAATCTAAACCAATAACACATTTCAGAAAAATTGCTGACTTCATCAAATTTGCAAACTTCATTTAAGTAAAATAAATATCTTCTGGTAAATTGAGTTAAGCATTAACACCTCAATTGAAAGCAATTTTAGGTTTTCGTAGGCAACCCTGCAGATTGGAACAAATCCTTGCTTATTGACTATCTTTTAAAATTTCTTAGAGATCGAAATGAAATCTACTTTCTTATGAAAATTTTTGGTGTGCCAAAAAAAGAACAACCAAAGAGTTCACAAATTAAAACTAGACTTCGAGACTATCCGCTTTTCCGGCTTATTAGAGACAAATGTACAATAAGTGTATCCACAGGTTAAGGTAATCTCGACCTGCAAAAAAATGAAGATCGGTGAGGGTAGAATGAAAAATTAGCGATCTTTAATTTTACCTTGCAGATCTTTTTCTTTTGACATGCCGAGATTACCCCCAGCATTTTTACCTGAATCATCACTTTTTAACCTGTGTTTTTTATGTGATTATGAACAGCTCCTTTCCTCACCACCCAGAAGGTATAGCTATGGCACGTTTTTTCAGTGGTTCCCCATGTATTCCGTGCACAGATTTGTCCACGCTGCCATTCAGAAAATAAAATGGCAGATTAATTTCATATCAGGCGCGCGCGCGCATATGTGTGTGTGTGTGTGTGTGTCAACAATACTGTTTTTATGATAAATCGAAAACAAGTAGAGATAGGGTCATGAAATTTGGACCGATTCGAGTCCTAAATAATGCCCATTATTTACTGAGTTCTGCCACATCAGATGAGAATACATTTTTTTCGGTTTTATATTTTTCCCAAAAATCGTTATGGATGCGAATTTTTTCGCAATTTTGATTACATTGAGAAAAAATATATATGTACATTTTGAAGGAATACATCCTTTTCTAATAACAATAGAGTTTGAAGTTAATTCATTATATATCGTGAGAATGGCAGAAAAATGAATTTGAAAAATTCGAAATATCAAGAATTTTTATCACGGTATTGGCTCTGTTACCCGAATTTTTTTTGACACGAGGTGGTATTTTGTTGATATAGGGGAGAGTAGGGCAGTATCGAACACTGAAGCTTTTTTATTAATAATCTAGCCGGCCCCGGGTAGCCTCGGACACCGAAGAAATCGTGATATTTGGACATTTTATCATAATTTTGATCAACTAGAAATCTATTTTTAAAATGGAGACTTCCATATTTTATACACTAGATTATCTAACATAAAAAAATCTGTACGGGGGTACCCGACACGAAATGGCCAGGGCTATCCGACTGTGATATGTTACAAAAAAAAGTGCAATGAATAAGAAAATATGTGAAAATATTAAACAAAAATTACAAGTCACATAGTTCGAGAGTGATTTTATGCATCCCTATTAAAACAAATCTAATGTTCTTCGTAGTTTTTCAAATATTTGATAATAAGGTAAGTCCATATTTCACAAAGTGCACTTGTTTTCTAGTGAAAAAATATTAAGATCGGATTTTCTTTTAAGCTCATGAAAGATAGGAATCTATATTTTGAAAATTACGCTTTGGGACAATATTTGAAGATAATTATTTTGATTTACCATCGCAGAAAGTACAGTTTATTCAAAATAATGAACAGGCCGGGGCTACCCGACTCTCCCGTAACTTGATAGGATGCTTATAGCTATCTCCATATAAAAATTGTTATATTTCAGAATTTTTGAAGTTCTTAATTTTTCGTTTAAAAGTAAGATTTTTTTAAATATTAGGGATATAGCAATATAGTAAGTGCCAAATTTGTTCTTTTTGACAACATGAATCGATTGATGTAATTAGAAGCATTCTATCACCAAATGAATTATGATATGTACAGATTTGTACATTTTTCTGATATTTGTGAAAGAAAAACTTTCCTTTTTCCGGGATATACTAAAATTGTAATTACTAAATTTATTCGTCATGATGAGTCAAATCGAATGATATATTGAACAGGCTTGTATGAAGAAATGAAATCATGATATACATATACAGATTTATCAATTTGTTCAACGTTTAAAGGATAAAAATTCTCAATTTTTCAAATACACTAATATTTTATGTATAAACTTCATTCCTGTTGATAAAATGAATGTATTAAACTATATAAAAGTTTTCTTTGACTAACGAAAAGTAAACAATAAATAATAATAAGTAATGAGAAATAAGATATAAATCATAAAAAAGGCAGGACGAGTAAAATCTGTCTGAACGTATTTGCGTTTCGACAAATATTTATTGCACAAAAAGCAACTAATAGGATAATATTTGAAAAAATAATAATTTCTGCAATATCTAAAAAGATATCCTCTGAAAACGAGAAATATTTTGTTCAGTTCTGGAAATACCAGCCAAAATACACATTTTTATAGTGAACACTTTTTCTTCAAAGTTGATAATTTCCAAGCAAAGTGAACTTTTATTGAAGCATATTCTGCAGTCTTATAATAAATAGTCATTTTTTTCAATCAAGTACACGTTACAGATAAAATGATGTCAAAATTGTTTTAATTTGAGCAATCAGGCATTAATAATCAATTACGGGTTCCCAAATTGAAATAACTTTGCATCAAACGGTCATAAATGTTTCAAACTTGGCTTGCTGATACGCTGCAATGTTGCTGAAACAAGGGCGTAGACAAAAAATTGTTTATACAAACATATGAACTTATGGAAGCCTTCAAATTCCTATTATCTATCGCTGGTCCTGTATGTAGCGGGAAGTTGGGACGAAGCTCAAACAATTTTGGAGATTATTAGAAAGTCAGTCATGGAATTGAATTTTCTTTATTCTTATTAGTTTAATAATTATAGGCGTCTCTTTTTTTTAAGAGCTTGACAATAGAGCTGTCATTGATACCGTAAACTTGAAAGCGTGAAGACGATGGGCCAGGCCAGAATCCAGAGGCGTAGAATCGTGGGATAAAATATAGAATAAAAATATATAATATCGGAGAATTAAAATAAAAGAAATCCAATTCCATGCCTGAATTTCTAATAATATCCAAAATTGTTTAAGTTTCGTCCCAACTTCCCACTGCATATAGTGCTACAGATAGATCGTTAGACTTTGAAGGCTCCTATAAGTTAATATGTTTGTATAAATCGAGCGGCTAATTTTTCACTGTTTAATGTTTTATAATTGAAAGTGTGTCAAAGGTGAGATCCTTTCTATTCTTTGCAATAACAATGTTGTCCATATAGTCTAACAAATTCATATTTTTGATAAATTTATAAAATTCTTGACACAAATTAATGATCCCTTGCGCGAGCAAATATTATAGGAAAAACAGTATAGGAATAAAAAATATTAAATTAATAAAAGAATTAATGCAACAAGTAGAAAAATTACGAAGGAATAATTTCTTCCAAGCCACTGCTACAAGTAGTTTATCCTGAGAATTTTAATCCGATAGATAAATAATCCAGCCGTCGCAAGCATATTGGAATTTTAAACAGCGACGAACTCAAAATTTGTTTTATACCTGATACATTTTAAAGTTCGTATGATTCTTACCTACTAGAATTTACGTCTTTCTTTGTTTTAAACACCCTTAAAATTCATGAAAATAGTACTCAAAATCTGATGAAATCACATGTTCTTACGTGAGATATAACCTTTTAAATGGGAACAACAAACTAAAAAAAGCTCAAAAACAGATTTAATAGACAGATTAAACTACTGCATACTACACACCTTTATGGCAGAAAGATGTCAGAGAAGTAAAGAACGGAAAAGAAGCTATTCAATCCTTCATTTTATATTTTTCTAAATACATGTCTATATTTCCAAATTCTCGAATTTTTAGGATAAAGTACTTGTAGCATGTACAAAATTTTAGACCCCGTGGATTTTCGAAATTCAAAAAAAAATTTTTCGGCCTTTTTAGGCGGTCAAGTTCACCGAAATTCGGTGATCATAGACCAAATATTTTTGACGTGTTTAGAGTGTCTAGGCTTCGTATTTTATATCACTGGTTCATAATAAATCACTCATTATTTCCAGTTTCTATTCTTATTCGCAGTCAAGAAAAGAACCCGAAAAGTTCTCTATAATTTTTTCCTGAGACGAGAGAACTTCTAAATCTCATGATTGAAAATTTCATTCAAAAACGGGTGGCTGGAGGTATTATCGCAGCGATTCTCAAAAATAAGTTGGGGCTATATTACTCGTATCCAAAAACAATGGCACAAAATTTCTTCTTTGTGAACATTTTATATATTTTTATTTATTATACGAGGGTCACTCAATAAGTACTTAGCCTCACCGCCCGATGGCGCTGCTATTACGAAAGAGTTTTACCATCATGAAGTACATTCTTTTAGTAGCCTACTGTCAAAGTTTTAGTCGATTCCCTTCATTAGTTCTGTTTTGATAGCCTTTGGAAGCGAGCGTGTCGGTCAGTTTTACAAAAATGGAAAAAGAGCAATATCGTTCGGTGATT
>JAUMHM010051925.1:0-14967 GCA_032362435.1 Melikaiella ostensackeni
AAAATGGCTGGCTAACGAACTTGACCTTCAGTTTTCGATACTAAAAGAGTGTACCAAAGGCCAATCCAATAGATTCACTCTTTCGAAAGTTATCGTGCTCACAGACAGACAGACTTTGGAGAATGAAGTTTTTAAGAGAATCAATTTTGAATGAGACTTTTGGCAAGATATGTGGATGATTCTGTATTATTTTTACATGCACAAAATGTAGATATCCCACTTAATGTAGATTGAATTTTCTTGACTTGACCTTAAAAAAAATTCTGAAAATTATATTGTTACTGATTGGCACAATAAAACTATTTCTTCAGGAAGAACACTAAATTTTGATTTGAATCATTCCACCCAAAACAACAAAGCCGGAAGTCTCAAAGTCTATTTTTGATTTGCGAATATTTTGGGTGTTCTTTTTCAGTACACAGAAAGTTTTCAGTAGAAAAAAGATTTTATTTAAATCTTTAGGAAAAATTTTGAATATTTGTGATAGTGAAAATCCGTAGAATCCGATTTCTCAACTTTCAAATCTCTAATTGGGAAATTGAAAAAAAAAATAGTTTTTAGGCTCCTACACCTGGCCACTCCTACTACACTTAGATCTTTGAAAAGTGCTACCTGTTTACTTGTAGAGAAAATCTCAGAAGCTTGATTAGGCCTGAGAATATTTAGAGAATTTCCAGCGAATTTGTATCGGTAGGGTAATGCATCATAACGGTACCCAATTGTTTGAACGATGACTGGTAAATACAGTTTATCAATATCAAGTACTAAATAAAATTATATTTATAATTTTTGAAAAGGGCCTGAATTAGAAAACCAGGTTCGTAAGACGGCTATTCCACAGATTTTTTTGAACATCAAAATTTTTTACCTTCCAAACATTTTCTGAACTTTTAAGAATATGCACTTCATAAAACAAACATTAAACTATAACGTTATCAGTCGCTTTTACTTCTGACGTTACTTAAGATCGAAAATTTTCGAAAAATATGAAAGGGGACCCGTCGTAGGCATCTCTCTCCTACCAGGAAATAAATTCTTTTTTGCCCTCGAGGTGGACTTCAAAAAAAAACGTGTAACCTTTCTCTTCCACGCAAACGTGAAATAATGTTCCCATACTTGAAAGCTTCAGCTGACTGAGAAAGAACAAACGCGGTATGAACTGTATTCTCAGATTGAGCAAATAGGAACCAAATGCATGTCAGAAACGATTATTACGCGCAGCAATTTCCGCTTCTTGTGAGTTGCGATAATTATCATGATAATTGTCATGCCGTATGTGGATTGTGAAATGAGAGCAGTTATTTTTTTTTAATTGCGCTGCAAACGAAATTGCATCTTTAATGCTCTATTAGAATTCCCATAACAAAAAATTTGCATTCTTCTAAAAAACAATATAATAGTACAAAATGTAGTTCGTTACTCGAAAAATGTTGACCTTTCAAAAATGATACAAGTTCTAACAAAATCGATTATTTTAATAGTGTATCAATGGAATGACAAATTTATAAATGTAATTAATTAAAATTATAGAGAACGCGAAAAGTTTCAAACAAATGGTTGAAAATTCTAAAATATGGTTACAAATTCTTAAATGTGGTTGCAATTGTGAACGTAGTCAACATGGTTTTTCACGTTTTGCAGCGTTTTCAACCAATTTTCTATTTTCAAAAAAGTGGTGTAACAAAATATCTCGAAAATCTCGCACTCATTGTTGTCGAAAACTTGACTGGTTTTTGAATGACTTGGAATTGTTCCATCTATTACATTTGAAATTAAAAAATGAAATCCGCTGCTGAAATTCAATTTGTTTAGTACTGTTAATTTAATTTGTTATCGTTATGGAGGCGAAATATTTCATTGTTTCGTTTCATTGTTTTTGTAAGATTTCATTAAATCGAAAAAAAAAATCATTTCCCTTAATTCTTTAATGCCGAGGGGCTGATATATCGAATTATTTCAAAGATTGCTAAAGATTGAACAAAATCTCAAGCAATGTCAACACATTTATTATTTATATATTTTATATATTTATAAATAATGTATATGGTATATTATGTAATATATATTTATTATCACATTCGTATTATTAATAAAAGGATTTTTTAGCCTGAAATTTTTATTTAAAAAAAAAACGAAAACAAAGAAAATTCATTTTTAAACTTAGATTTGCCTAGCGGAAACTCTAATTAATTTTTGATGAATGAAAGAAAATTTATGGCAGAATTTTTTTCAGTAATACAAAGAAATTCAGTAAGTAGCGTTTGCAAAATTCAAAAATTAAAATTTCTTTTTGGGCACCTCATTAGATATATAGAATTTCGTCAATTACGACTATGTAACTTTAGTAATGAAATTGGAAAGTTTTATTACCATAGAAGTTGGACGCAAGATTAATCCGATAAGAAAAACTCAGTCTTATATCAAGAATTATAAAATATTCTGAATTTTTCCACATAAATTTAACATCTCTTTGCATTTAACAAAGGAAACCCGAAAATCGTTTATGAAACAATAAAACAATATATTTTTTCACGAAAAATAAGGAATATTTTGAAATAAACCTTTGCGAAATCCTGCATAAAATTTGCATAGTACGCAAATTTGAATGAAACGTAAATGTCTGGAAATGACTTAAAACTTGAATAAACTTGGATGAATGTTTTTATTAATAACGCTGAAATTTTCAGGATGCGCAGCCTCTGATGTTCGTATAATTTTATCAGGCCCTCCATATAAGCAGATGATTTACTTGAAAACACATTTCAACTACTTTTTAAAATGTATTCGACTGTTTTGAATAATACAGATTCAACGACTGATAAATTAATCAAAATTCGCTGCTCATTTAGTGGCAAATTAATCATTTCATCGGCTAAATCGATTATTTTGTCAGTAGAAATTATTGATTCTTTAATCCAATTATGTTCAAATAATTGAATCAGTCGAACTTTTATCGATTGAAATTTAAAGCGCACATCACCAATCATGAGTAAAAAGGGATTCAATTAAAGAAGGACAACATTAATTTTTCTTGATCTCTGTTTTTTCATATTATGAACAAATGCATAAATTCAATTTTTTCAGTAAATAATGTATGTATTTTAAAAGATATTTCATTAAAATATGAATCAAAGACATAAATGTTTGTATTAGAAGGTTGTTCACAAAATAGCAAAGAGTGTGACGTAAAAATGCTTAAGCGTTACGTTATTTTTATATCTATGAAAAGGGCACATATTGTCGGTATAAAGTTACGTAAATGAACATATACCAAAAGAAATTCCTTAGGGGCCGTCCATAAACTGCGTTAACAATTTTGGGCCCCCCGAAAGTATCGCAGTCGTTGGCTAAATACGTATTTCACGTTTATTCTGCGTTTTTCGCGTTTCCGGTGACTTTGGTTGCTTTAGTAATGAATTAAGAATATTAAAAATATTGAAATATCAGACTTCACATCCCAAAATACTCTCAAAACAGGGGAAATAGAGTGATTTCTCACGAAAATAGGGGAATAAATTCGTATAAATAAAATTAGGATAGATACAATATTGAATTCAATATGAAACGCTTTAAATTCCTAAGATTATAAATCGAAATATATTGTATTCTCCAACAAAATACATGAATTTTCAAATAGAAAAGATTAATTTTCAACTTAAAAAGACGAATTTTCAACAGCAGAAAATCAATTTTTAACCAAACAGTTGCATTAACATTCAAATAGTTGAACTTTCAAGCAAAAGAGACGATTCTCAATAAAATTGTTAAACTTTTAACTAAATTGTTAAGTTTTCAAGCCAAAAAGGTGAATTTCTTCGAAGAGAGTTGAATTTTGAAGAAAAAAGTTTATTTTTAACCGAGAAAGATGAATTTTCAACAAAGAAATATGACTTTTCTACCATAAAAGATGAATTTTCAATCCAAAAGGACGAAGTCAAAAAGAACGATTGAATTTTCGTCCAAAAAAGATGACTTTAACAAAATAGTTGAATTTTCAACAAAATAATTAAATTTTTAACCAAATAGGTGAATTTTCAATCTACATAGATGCATTTCAAACCAAGAAGATTTTTTTTCTGCTAAAAGATGAATTTTTTACAAAATACATGAATTTTCAACTAAGAAGTATAAAATTTCAACCAAAAATGGAAACATTAAATTTTCAATTTAATAATTAAAATTTTAGGAAAGAAACGAATTTTAAACCTGTTGAATTCAACTATAAAGACGAGATTTCAACAAAATTGTTGAATCCTCAACCAAAAATATGAACTTTTGACAAACAAAATTAATTTTCTATCCAAGACGAAAAATTTTCAAAAAACCATATGGATTTTCTACCAAATAATTGAATTTGCGGATTTAAAAAATTGATTTTGAACCAAATAAAAAAGGAAATTTCAAAAAATAGTTAAGTTTCAAACCAAAGAGATGAATCTTTAAATAAATATATTTTCAACGAAATTTTTGATTTTTTTACCAATTAGTTGATTTTTCAACCAAACAATATTTTAAGTTGCAAATGAAGAACTGTTGATTTCAACTTAAAAAGACGAATTTTCCACAAAACACTTGAATTTTCCACCCGAAAATTTAAATTCTCAACAAAAAAACAAAATAGTTAAATTTTCAACTAAGAAATATAAATTTTCAACCAAAAATGGAAACATTCAATTTCCAGTTTATTAATTTAAATTTGAACAAAAAAAAACGAATTTTTACCGTGTTGAATTCAACCATAAAAGACGAGATTTTATCAAAATTGTTGAATCCTCAACCAGAAAGATGAATTTTCAACAACAAAATTAATTTTCTACTCAAGAATACGAATCCTCAAAAAAATACATGGATTTTCTACCGAATAGTTGAATTTTCATCTAAGAAACATAAATTTCCAACCAAAAATGGAAACATTATATTTTCAGTTTAATCATTTAAATTTGAACAAAAAAAAAACAAATTTTCAACGCGTTGAATTTAATCATAAAACACGATGTTTTAACAAAATTGTTGAATCTTTAATCGAAAAGATGAATTTTCAACAAACAAAATTGATTTCCTACCTAAAAAAACGAATTTTCAAAAAACTACATGGATTCTCTACCAAATAGTTGAACTTTCAGATGGAAAAGTTAATTTTTAACCAAATTAAAAAAGAAATTTAAAAAAAAATGTTCAATTTTTAAACCAAAGAGATAAATTTCAAAATAAATATATTTCTAACGAAATCGTTGATTTTTTTACCAAGTAGTTGATTTTTCAACCAAACAATATCTTAAGTTGGAATAGAAAACAGTTAAATTCAATCTAAAAAGACGAAATTTCCACAAAACACTTAAATTTTCTACCCGAAAATATGAATTTTCAACAAAAAAGTTAATTTGCAACCAAATAGATAAAGATTCAACTAAAATTTTGAACCTTCAACCAGAAGGGAATCAAATTTTTACAAATTAGTTCAACTTAAACCAAGTAGTTCATTTTTCAACCAAGAAAGATGAATTCTTAACACAACATGTAATTGTTGATATTTCAACCAAACAAGATTTTGATTTGAAATAAAAAAAGTTGACTTCAACCAAAGAAGAAGATTTTTCAACAAAAAAGGTTATTTCTCACCGAATGGTTAAATTTTCAAATAAATGGCTTAATCTTTAACCAAGTAGTTGAACTTTCTACCAAAATATTTGAATTTCTTACCAAAATATGAGTTATCAAGAAAAAGTTAATTTTTAATCAAACAGCTTAATTTTCCACCAAATTTCTAAAATTTTTAACAAAATGGTTAAATTTTCAACCAACGAGATTAAGTTTTAACTAAAATGTCGAATCTTGAACCAAAAGAAAATTAATTTTTTACAAATTACTTAAACATTAAGCCAAGTAGTTGACTTTTCAACAAAAAAACATGAAATCTCAACGAAGCATGTAATAGTTGATATTTCAACCAAACAAGATTTTAATTTGAAATTAAAAGAAGTACAATTCAACCAAAAAATACGAATTTTCAACAAAAAATTTAATTTTTTACCAAATAGTTGAATTGTCAAATAAATAGCTCAATCTTTAGCCAAGTAGCTGAATATTTAACCAAAATATAAGTTTTCAAGAAAAAAGTTAATTTCCAACCACAAAGTTGAATTTTTTATTCAAGAGATACAGTTATGAGTAGAATGATGGATCTTCAAATTGTAAAAAAATGAATTTTCAGCCAAAGAGTTGGATTTTCAACGTGAAAGATGATTTTTTAACAAAGAAGATAAATTTTCTACCAAGAAAGACGCATTATCAACAAAATACATGAATTTTCAACAAAATACATGAATTTTTAACAAAATTGGTGAATTTGGAAGCCAAAAAGAAAAATTATCTACAACACAGTTGAATTTCTAATCTAAAATTATGATTTTTCAATAAAAAAGTTAGTTTTAAACCAAAAATGGAATAGTTTCATTTTTGATTCAAAAAATCAATTTTCAACCAAAAAGAAATGTATTTTCAAGCCAATAGTTAAATATTCAACCGAAGAGCTAAATCTTAGCCCAAAGAAAGGAATTTTTAACAAAATAGTTGCCTTTTCAACAAAATAATTAAATTTTCAACAGAGTCGTAGAATATTTGACCAAACAAGATCATAATAATATACTTTTAAACGAAAAAAAAAATTTTACCAAAAATAGTTAAATTCCCTTATTGAGTTCTATTATTTCAGTTTGCATTCAAGCGAAAAAAACGAAAAAAAGGGGAAGGAGTGGAAGTTTCTTGAAAACAGGGGAAAAAAGATTCTTTGAAAAAAGGAGAAAAGAAGGAAACAGGGTAAAGAAAATAAAGTCTGAAATATAAAAGCGATTTTCAAACTTAATAAGTTATTGTTAAACTGTACCGTTGTAGGGACATCTTTCGCAAAATTCGCAAACTTTCTTAGAATTTATCATGAAGGAACGTACTACGTATTAACTAAATTTGTATCGTTACCTGCAAATTGGTAACATAGTTTATGGACGGCCCCTTACATATAAGCCCCAAAACGGTCCCTCTCGGTTGAGAAACAAATCAGTGGGACCATGTTGATGTTGAAACTACGAAAAATCGTTTTTTGAGAAAGAACGCTATCTAAAGTGGGCGATTGCCACAAGCGCACGTGGTATTATTGTTTTCCTTGATTAAAAAATGTACCCAAGTAAAAACGCACATGCATTACATTATTCCTATATGTGGGGTATTATTTCTGAAGTGATCCTACCTAAAGAACCAAATTTCTCCGATCGGAACCAAACTTTGGCAAATTATAGTCCTACTGAATGACAATTTATGGGAAAAAATTTTGTCATTGGGACAAATATTTACCGAGAGGAAGGGGGTGATGATTTGGAGTTGTTTTTTGGGCGTACCATCGAATTCAAGAAAATTTCGTTTGTAACAGTTTCGATTGAATTTCTCATGCTTGTCCCAATGGTAAAATTTTTTATTGAAAATTGCCATCAGTGGGACTACACTGTACCGAAGTTTAGGTCCGATCGGAGAACTCTGGATTTTTAGATGGGGTCACTTCAGAAATAATGTCCCATGTACACTTTTATACTGGTTTTCAATACAGTTGTCATATTTAACTGAAAGTATTAGGTTCGAGTTTCAGATGCAGAGGATTTAGTGCCATATAATTTTTTATACGCATGGTAGATTCTCAAAGCTTTTGAAAGTGGAGCTGGAGGTTCAAGAGATTTTCCATGATTAAAGTGTTGATGATTATCGCGGGTTGGTCTATCAAGAAGCCCAAATACTGGAGACACAGGTTCTTCGGGTGCTGGATGTACATGATTATTTTGGAAATATTGTTTGCTTTTTTGGGAACGATGCTGCATTAAAGGAGCCCCATCAGGATTATATACAGATTTCTCTTTGTCTATTGAAGATTCAGGTTGATTGACATGTCGGTTATGATTTTTAGGTGCAGGGGCAGGGTTTCCGATAACAAGTTGGTTACTAAATCTAGGGGTAGTGGCAGTGTCTTCGTCGGAAAGTTGGCTACCAAATCTAGGTGTAGGGGCAAGGAATCCTTCGAAATTTCCATTATGTCCAGTAGGAAGTTCAAAGAGGCCATCATCAGAAAGTCGCAGATCCTCCTTCGTTTTCTCCTTGAAGCTCATACCCAATGATATTTCTGCCAAAAGACAAAAGTAATTTGAAAATTTGCAATGTTAAAATCTATTTTGAAAATATTGAAAGCGTGATAAAAAAAATAGCTTGAATGATTCTCTCGCGATCGGTCGTTCCAGTGATAAGTAAGTTACTTTTCAGAAGAAACTAGTTATCGTTGCCATTACAACAAGGAAAAAGTAACTAGATGTCGTTATCGCTACCGATTCAAAATGTATTTTTTTTTTAGTTACTCTTACAAAAAATTAATTATCGCTGGTGAACATTTTATTAAGCTTTTACATGATACATGATACATTATTATTAAGCTGCCATACACTTTATTGAAAGTCACAGGTTAGTCATGACTGACATAATATTTCCTATATATTACCAGAAAAATTTTCAACTAAAATTAGGATAAAAATTTTCAAGCCAAAAAGACGAATTCCCTACGAAACAGTTGAATTTTCATCAAAAAAGTTGGTTTCCAACCATGTCGTTAAATTTGCAACTAAAAAAAAAAATTTTCAAACAAGAAGATTGATTTTCTACTAAAAAAGACGAGTTTTCAACAAAATACATGAATTTTCAACCAAGTAATTGCATTTTTATCTAAAAAGATGAATTTTCAAACCAAACAGTCGAATTTTCAACTGAAAGAGATAATTTTTTTACCAAAGTGGAATAATTAAGTTTTCAGTTAAAAACTCAATGCTTAACCAAAAAGAAATAATTTTTAACAGAAGAGTACAACTTTCAACCAAGTAGTTGAACTTCCTACCAAAAAAGATTATTCTTCAAAAAAATACATTAATTTTCAAATAAAAATGAGAAATTTACAAGAAAGTAGTTGATTTTTCAACTAAACAATATAAATTTTAAGCTAAAAATAGAATAGTTGAATTTTCAGTTCACGAAATGATTTTCAACCAAACATTTCAATTTTCTACATAGGTAGTTAAATTTTCAAGCCAAAAAGTCAAATTTTCAACAAAAAAGTTTAAATTTAAACCGAATGGAATGATTTTCCATCAAATTTGTTGAATTTTGAACAAAATAAGTAAATTTTCGAACAAAAAATAAAATTTTCAACCAAAGAGGATAAATTGTCAAACAATAATAATTGGATTTTCAAACAAAGTGGTGAATTTTCAACTAAAATTATAAATCTACGAACAAAATATGAGTTTCCAGCAAAACAATTGAATTTTCAATAAAACAGTTCATTTTCAATAAAAAAAATGACTTTTAAACCAAATTTTTAAATTATCAACCAAAGGAATGAATTTTCAACCAAGAAAATTAATTTTATACAAAGAAATACAATTTTCCAACACAATACATAAATTTTTAACCAAATGGTTAGATTTTCCACTATAAAAGTTGAATTTTCAGCCAAAAGTGCAATAGTTAAATTTTCAATTGAAAAAATTATTTTGGAAAAACAAAACGAATTTTCAGCAAAACAGGTAGATTATGAACCAAAAAGGTGAATTTTTAATTCAAATTGAACCAAAAAAAAATAATTTTTTAACAAGGTAGTTCCACTTTCAACCAAGTAGTTGAATTGTTAACCATAAACGATGAATTCTCAATAAAAAATGTAATCATTGATATTTCAACCAAAAAAGTTATTAGTCTTAAATCAAAATAATTGAATTCAACCAAAAAACAGAATGTTCAACAAAAGAGTTGAATTTTTAGTCAAGAGTAAGAAAAAATCAACCGGATTGTTCAAATTCCAAGCCAAAAAGGCGAATTTTTTACAAAATAGTTCAATTCTTAACCTGAAAATATGAATTTATAACAAAAAAGTTAATTTTCAACGAAATATTTGAATTTTCTGCCAAAATAGTTGAATTTTCAACTCTTAAAGACGAATTTTTAACAAAACAGTTGAAATAAAAACCGAATAGAATAATTTTCTATCAAAATTGTTCAATTTTGTACAAAATAATTGAATTTTCAAACAAATAATAAAATTTTGTGCCTAAGAAGATAAAGTCTCAACCAATAATAATTGGATTTTCAACCAAAGAGATGAATTTTCAACTAAAATGATGAAGCCATAATAAAGAAATGAATTTTCAACACTGTATAGCTCAACTTTCAACTAAGGAGGTAAGTTTTCAACAAAATGGTTGAATGCTCAACTACGAGTACAACAGATTAATTTCCAACCAAACTGTTGCATTTTCAGACTGAAAAGGCGAATTTTCTACAAAATAGTTTAATTTTTAACCTGCAAATATGAATTTATAACAAAAAAGTTAATTTTCAACCCTAAAAGACGGATTTTCAACGAATACTTGAATCTTTAACCGAATAGAATGATTTTTTTTAATCAAAATTTTTTTATTTTCAACAAAATACTTGAATTTTTAAACAAATAATAATATTTTGTACCCAAGAAGATAAATTCTCAACCAATAGTTGTTGGATTTTCAACCAAAGAGATTAATTTTCAACTAAAATGATGAAGCCATAATAAAAATGGATTTTCAACACTGTATAGCTCAACTTTCAACTAAGAAGGTAAATTTTCAACAAAATGGTTGGATGCTCAACTACAACAGATTAATTTCCAACCAAACTATTGCATTTTCAGACTGGAAAGGCGAATTTTTCACAAAACAAACAAAAAAGGGTGACTTCTTGACAAAATTGTTGAATTTCCAACCATATAATTGGATTTTTCACTGCAAAAGATGATTCTTCAACCAAAAATGCAATAGTTAAATTTTGAGTTAAAAAATTATTACAGTTAGATCATGAACCAAAAAGGTAAATTTTCAATTTGAATTGAACCAAAAAAAAAAAATTTTTAACAAGGTAGTTCCACGTTCAACCAAATAGTTGAATTTTTAAAAACGATGAATTCTCAAAAAAAAATGTAATCATTGATATTTCAACCAAAAAAGTTATTAGTCTTAAATCAAAATAGTTTAATTTTTAGTTAAGAGAGAGAAAAAATCAACCGGATTGTTCAAATTCCAAGTCTAAAAGGCAAATTTTCTACAAAGTAGTTCAATTTTCAACCTGCAAATATGAATTTATAACAAAAAAGTTAATTTTCAACCCTAAAAGACGAATTTTCAACGAATACTTGAATCCTTAACCGAATAGGATGATTTTTTCTATCAAAATTGTTCAATTTTGAACAACATACTTAAATTTTCAAACAAATAATAATATTTTGTACCTACGAAGATAAAGTCTCAACCAATAATAGTTGGACTTTCAACCAAAGAGATGAATTTCTAACTAAAATGATGAACTTACTATTTAAAAAAATGAATTTTCAAAACTGTATAGCTCAGCTTTCGACCAAGAAGCTAAATTTCCAACCAAAAATGGAATAAATAAATTTTAGATTGAAAAAATTAATTTTCAACGAAAAAAGATGAATTCTCAACGAAAAATGTAATTATTGATATTTCAACCAAAAAAGATTTTAGTTTGAAATTAAAAACAGTTGGATTCAACCAGAAAAAGAATTTTCATCATTGGAGTTAAATTTTTAGTCAAGAATGAAAAAAAAATAACCAGATTGTTAAAATTTCAAGTGAAAAAGGCGAATTTTTTACAAAGCAGTTGAATCTTCAACTTGCAAATAAGAGCTATAACAAAAAGGTTAATTTTCAACCAAGTAGTTGAATTTTCTACAAAAATAGTTACATTTTTAATCTAAATAGATTGATTTTTAATGAAACAGTTAAATTTTGAACCAAATGAAATGATTTTCTAGCAAAATTGTTGAATTTTGAACAAAATTATTTTTTCAACAATATAGTAACATTTTTAACCAAAAAAGATGAATTCTCAACCAATAATAGTCGAATTTTTAACCAAAGAGATGAATTTTGAACTAAAATGTTGAATTGCAACTGGAACAAATAAATTTTCAGCCTAAGAAATTAATTTTCAATAAAAAAACTGAATATTCAACTCTGAAATAAACTTTTTTCTTTCTTAAAGTGTCTCTATAGAGTTTCGAAAATTTTGCGTTCCAAGATGGGAGGAGAATTGCAATATTTCTACATTAGGCTGTAATCTCTCTGGCTGTCTGCCGCCACAATTTGAATACTAAAAAATAAAAAAATAGTTGCAAAAGCAATAAAATTTATTGATTGTCATAAAACAGACTTGTGAACTACATTTCGAAAGTAATTAAAAAAGTGCCGATTTTGCAGTGTTTTTGAATATTCTTCACGTGTAGTGAGCAAAGAAAAACAAAAAAGATAATAAAAATATATGATTTCTGATAAATAACTGAAAATTTATGGAAAGTTTCGTAAACTTACGGAAACATTCGGAAAATTTGTAGACACTTATGGAAACTCGCGAAAATTTATGGAAACTTGCGAAATTGGTGGAAAGTTTTGAAAATATGCGGAACCTTTCTGAAAGTATGGGACGTTTGGGAAATGTATGGAAATATTCGGAAATTTATAAGAACTTTTTGAAAAGGTATGGAAACTTTTAAAAATGCATGAAGAATTTTGAAATCTTTACGGAGGCTTCTTGAAAATTTATGAAATGTTTTTCAAAGTATGGATGGTCTTGGAAATGTGTAAGAATTTCTAAAAATGGTATTTTTTGAAATAATAATTAAAGGGAGCTTCTCAACTCGTGAAATTTCAATTTACAGTTGAGAATTCTTATCTCATTTTTGGAGCAATGAAAGGTTTTTTCCCATCTTAGAGGCCAAACTGCAGGAGACTGGTGCCCTCCTCAGCGTACAACACAAACCGATCATAACTCCTTTGGTTCTGGCTTGGTTTTCATAATTATTTTTTTTTTGCATGATCGAAGTTTGGTGGAACTGACGTTATGAATAGATACTCCACCTTATGACGATTTAGCTGCTCAATTTGGACATAATTTTATACTTATGGAATGAATTTCTCGCACCAAGTAGTAGTCGGGTGTGTACTTTTAACAATAAATATTAAAAATAATAATGTATCTTCGAATAGGATTGACACTTCTGTTGACGAAAGGCATGTCCTCGAAAAAGTTTCAGGTAATAAATGGAGACTGGGTGTTTGGAATGCTAGAGGTGTAAATGATCTTAAGTAAAATGAATTGCGGGATACAATGCGCGTAAAGAAACTAGATATTTCATGTGTAGTGGAAACAAAGAAGAAGGGATGTGAGGTAAGAAAGATAAAGAAAGAGCTCGATCTTCAGTCAGAAGTAGAGAATGAATCATATGGTAGCCAAGGAGTCGGTCTGATTATGAACGAGAGAGCAAAACAACATATCAAAAAGTATGAATGTATATCCCCCAAATTACTGTGAGTTAGAATGAAAGTGGGAGTCAGAAGACTATTTATGATAGCGTACTACGCTTCAGTCGATGGTGACAGTAGGGATGTAAAAGATACCTTCTGGAAATCGTTAAATGATATTATAGGTACTTGCGATCCTCGCGAAAGAATAATTTTACTCGGAGATATGAATGGCTAGATTGGTGTGCAACGCGTAGGTATCTACAGGGTACTGGGTCATTTCGGAGACCCAAAAATGAACGGGAACGGGGATAAATTGATTAGTTTATACTTAGAAAAAGGCTTGATTATGACAAATACTTGGTTCAGACATAAACTGATCCACACGTATACTTGGTACAGAGGCGAAAGCCACAGCATGATCGGCTTTATTGTAGCGGATGAGAGGCTGCTAGAAATTGCAACAACATCCAATAAATCATTATATAGTCATCCGGAACTATTTTTTTTTGTTAAAATTTTTTTAAATGCCCAACCATTTTTTATATTATGTTTTAAGTTTCTTAGGGAGTCTTAAAGTCTCAAACTAAAATTTCGTTCTAAGAATTTAGTGGGAGTGTTAATACGATAGTTGAAATAACTAACTTCAAAGAATAGTTTTCCTTATGAATCTTTCTTGAACCATAACATCTTGCAAGAACCGAATCTTTAGTGTTGATATCCGCCCATCTTATATCCTTTCCAAGAAGCCCTTTCTTTTGCCAATTGTCAAGCATTTTTAAAGTTTAATTTTTTATTTTTTTTAACGGATTTTCATCTGATATATCCAAACTTTCATTATTAGAAAGTAATTCCTCCATGTCTGGATATATTCTGATTTTCTCATACAAACAGTAATATCACCCTCATCAGCATTTATGCAAATTCTTTCGGGGTTGCTTTTGAACGATTCTTAGTTATCATGAAATTTCTAGCAGTTTTACGATCAATACTGCTTATGTGTAAACAATTTTCATGAACATTTATCAAACTTAATCAGTTTTATAAAAATTGAACAATTCTTATGATAGTATGATTTGTTATATTTGGCTCGATTTTCTGCGCTCACCGTATAATGTACACAAATAAATAATTAAAAAGACGATTAAAAAAATTATCTTGATTTACGATTGGTCTTACAAAGAAATATTTAACAGCAATTTCGTTTGACCTTTTGAGAGCACAAATTATACTTTTTTGACTATTTTTTTTTATCTCGCGTCGTTTGGCTCAAAAATTGAAATAAAAATATTCCAATACTATTTTCTATACTTGAAAATAAACTATGCCTCCTACCAAAAAAAGTTTAGGAGCAAGTTTACAGGTCTTTATAAAAGCAACAATTTTGATATCTCAACTTTCTTTTGTATTCCGCGTTATTTAGCTCAAAATTTGAATTTTGGATTTTTCAAGAAAATTCAGAAAGTTGTTATGACAATCTTGTAGGGCTTCCAAAAAGAAACGTTTTTTTCTCCGGCCTTTTTTCATATCGTGCATTGTTTGGCTTAAAATTCTTATTTTCGTTTCTTTTTTTGAATTTTGGAAATGCTATAAC
>JAUMHM010051936.1:0-14967 GCA_032362435.1 Melikaiella ostensackeni
TTGTATACATGTGTGTATGCATGTGTATATGAATATGTATATGTATATGTATATATATAATAGAATATTTGAAAAAAATTCTAGACCCTAATGCCAACTCATAAAACATCCACTGCAATTAATTTTCAACTTTGGCAATAGGGCAGTTTTGAGGTTTCTATCCATCAAACTGGAGCGTAAGAACAAAAACATTGGTGACGAACATCACACAAAAAACAGTGCGAGAAATAATATTTGCACTTGTAATGCAAATAAACAAATTTTAAAGTATCTGCTGTATCTACATGGGAGTTCAACTGTCATCCTGTCATCTTCGCCTATCGGAGAAAATTGACAACTTCCGCGGGCCTTCGGTAATGCAGATTTCATGATTTTGATTTACACGAGACTTCACGAGACCTTTTTCGTCTAATTTTGAAGATTGTGTATACAATTTGTAAAGTTTCATTTTGAATCTGCAAAATTTTTATTTTTCTAAATATAAAAATTTCTAATTGTGAAAAAAGAAATGCAAATTCTTAATTTTTACGTTTTGAAAGATTTCAATGTTCAATTTTAAAGGCTATGAATTTAATATTTCACCATTTTTTAGTACATCAAATTTGAAAAAATTCAATTTCGAACGCTCTAAATTTTAAAATGGTACTGAAATTATTCAAACTGGCAAGCCTCAGAATAAAAATTTCTTCATTATTATAGATTTCAAGCCTTTGAAAATGTACAATCTTAAGTATTCTTTATTTACAGGTTTTTCAATATTTGAAGTGGGATCTGTTCAATTATTCAAAGTTTTTAATCTGAAATCGTTTAATTTTAAATGTTTATTCAAGCTAAAAAGCAAGCTTTCAATTTTATATTTTACAATTACGATGATTTAAATTTGAAAGTTGAATTTCAAATACGTGTAAGCATTAAATTAGTAATTTCGAATATTTCATCCCGACATTTTTTCAGTTGTTTCTGAGAAAATTATTATTTTCATAATTTCTACACTTATTTTTATAGTTGTCAATTTTTTATTGTTTCAGAGGGCTAGAACAGTTTTCCCAGAGATTAATTCATACATAGACATGCACAATAAAAGTCGTTTCTGATATATAAAAGACTTTCTGTTCATCAAATTTCGCTAGCAAAATTTGATATACCTAGAGAATGAGAAATGTGAATGCAGTGAATTTTTGCAATACAGATATGTGCGTATTCTGAAAAAAGTATATTTATCTAGCTTAGCTTACAAGGATATTTTGGACATCTGAAGGTTTCCCACTTATTATACACTAAAATATATTAGAAATTATATATTTTGAAGATCCATATCAGCCGAGTAAGAATATAAAATTGGAAATAATGGAAAAATTCCTGCTAAATACAGGAACTCTTTTCTAATGAAGAAAAAATTACTCTTTTGGATTCGGCTAGATTGAGATTCATTTTCAAAAAGTTGAGAAATTTGTTCACCTGAAACTTATTTAGTTTGAAGTATGAGTTAGATACGCGATCATTTCATATTTTCAAGAATAATAAGAGCAGAAAAACGTTGCTTTTTAAAAGCCTTACAAGTTTGTCATAACAACTTTTTGAATTTTCTTTAAAAAATAAAAAATTCAAATGTTGAACTAAATAACGCGAGGTGCGGAAAAAAGTTGAGATATTGAAATTGTTGCTTTTAGTCTTGCAAACCTTCGCAGAAATTCATTTATGATAATGTCTTATTTTTTGTATAAAATTATTTAAATAATTATCATAAATAAACAAAACAAATGGTGAATAACGTCTACTTCTTACTTCAATACTGTTTTTTTTTGTACAAAAGTTTTATAATACAAAAATATTTTGACGAATTATAAACTAAATTTGTTCATGAAAGTAATATGTTTAACATAACTGTTGTTGCATGTAATTGCCTTTGAGTTTGAATATTCATTTTAGATTGAAGGACTTTGTACATTGAGGAAAAGTGACCCATTATATGTCAAGTACATTTTTCTTCATTTCAATTCAAATTTTATTACACTATTACGGACACATTCAGCATTTAACTTTTTATGTGAGCAAGATTCGGACAAGACTAGTACGTTATCGCTTCTATTCTGACTCAAAGTACTTTCTGGTTCTGAATTTCGTGAAAATTCCGTATCAATAGCTACACTTATCGAATTCCATTTTTATTAACACACAAATTCCGCATTTAACAGGAAAAAATTCAGATTAAACTCATTCTCATTTCAAACAATCTCGAAAAGAATTTGAAAGAAATAGCATTTGGGATCGATTGCGGATTAAACAGGACAAATTCTCATTTGCGAAAACCTTAAAAATATATGTACTGAAAATTGGGGCTCTGGATCAAAAAAGGGGACATATTTTTTTTGGTTCAAACACATATAGTCCCGGCAAGGCAAAAGGAATAATTTTGTAAATGATTTTTCTGATGGGATTCAAGTAAATTTCATACAATAATTGCATTCCGAGGAATTAAAATTGTGCACGAATTTCTTTAAATGGCAATATGGCATTGCGCTCGAGCCAAACAAAATTATGTCTCCTTATTCGATTCAATGCCCTAATCATAGATATATTATATTTACCAATAGAATTGAGGATAACTGCCAATGTGAAGACAAGAGTATAAATGATGCTCATTTTTCCCGAGTAGAGAAAATCTGATTAAGGTATTATGGAAGAATTTGATTAACAGTTTAACCAATGAATATTTGGATGCCTCAGAGGACATGCATATTATATATACATATACCTACATACTATACGTCGTTATCAGCTTGTCTTTCAGAGATACTTATCTCTCATAAATAAGTCTAAGAAAAGAAATTTAGTAACTGAATTTGTTAAAACTGACATCAAAATTTATATAATCTTTTACGCTAAATAAGGTAAATCGGGTTTTTACATGGGAAATTAATATAGTGCCTACTATAACGGCCCATTCAAAATTTTCGACAAACTGATATAAATTCTACGAAGTATACTTAAAGTATTGGAAATTATTATTACTTTATTATTATTATCTGGCAGACAATATTTACTTTAGGATGAATGCGTTACTGTTGCTAAGGCAGATTTCGAAACTGTGGAGGAGGATTATGACGCAAAGTTTGTCTTAGCATACAATAAAAGTGTGATGTCATGAAATTTCAGGGAATTGGGATCCTTGTACTATCTACCTGTATGTACTGTTTATTCATCAAATGATCTGACTTTCACGAGAAGAATTGAAATGAGGTTCAAATAGAAGTTTAAAATAATGTCAATAATATATTATGTGTCTACAGAATGAAGTTCTACGTCTTTCTTTCAGTTTATTTTTCTTATATATTATAAATGATGTACAATAATAATATCAATATTATTCACTTGAATAACTATTTTTAAAAATCCGAATTCTACATTATATATTATATATCATGATGTCAATTTAATCATTTTGTAACAATTAAAATTATATTTACTGAATATACATCGCGGGCTCATGTAAGGACTGAAACTTTGCTTTTTAATTTTGAGGAGCCTATAAACGGTAGATTGTATCATAGCTAAAACAAAATAAGAAATCTCACAAAATTTATTGTGATAACTGGCACAACATTAATAAAGGGTAGAAATACACAAGGAGTTAAGCGCCGTTTTCCACTTCTTTCAAGAGAGACTAAGGGCCTGTTGTAAATTCAGCAGGACCATCGAAAAAAAGAAGAAACTGCTTCCGAAAGATTTTTATATTCTATCGACGTAAAAAAGTCTTGCTCACATTGAGCTTCCTAGTTCTGGAAAAATCAATAAAACATGACATTTGAGAAAAGATTTACCACAGCGTTATCTTCCCAAGCAAACGCCAGCTCCATGCCGGTGTTAGGCTACCAGTACCCTGCCAATGATGTCAAATTCTGGTTAGTACTGTCGTAAAGCTGCGCCTGCTGTAAATTTCCCATTGGGAAGGGACAGAGAAATTACAATTTATGAATGCATAATACGCTTTTTAAATGTTAATCAGTTGAAAGTAACTGTCAGTCATTAATAATCAGTTAACTGATCAAATTAATCAAATGAAAGTAACGGATTCAAAGAGTAGTCTGAAAGTTGACGCCAGGTGGCGAAACTGCTAATTTTTGAGTGAAGTGCATGTTTTTTGTTAGTTCCCTTGCCTCTCACAATTTCAGGGTGCTTGTTTTTTGTGAGTCCCCTGCCACTCACAATCGTGAGGTGCTTGTTTTTTGTAAGTCCCAGTGCCTCTCACGATTTCGAGGGGGTGCTTTTATTTATGAGTCCCCTTGTCCTCCAAAAAACGCTCTTGAAGTCGTTCGCACAAAGCCACTAACCGCTCTCGAAGTCGATCGCACAGGAGACATTACGACTATTATGACAACCCATACCATCGTCGTAGTAATGATTCCAGGGATGATAATTACAGATACGGTTACGGCGATGACAGAGATTACAACAGATATACAGATTCGCCTAAAAGTAAACGGTCTTCCAGTCGAAGTCTTTCTCCTACTATTCAAAACAGTCGTGACAATTCTAGGCAAAGAGACACGTCAAAAGATGTGAGCCAGCCTCTAAAAAGATCATTGTTAGCAGAACAATCAAAACAGGATGCTAACGTTCCAGTTACTGAAAATAATGGGCCAAAAACAAATTTAGAGGTCCTTGAAAAAGATGCAGTACCACCGGAATATGAACTAGATGAAGATGTCCTGAATCGGAAAAGGACAAAAGTTAAAAAAACTACAGTGCCCCGCCTCACCGAAATCAGCGCAAGTCGAATTACCCTTCACGGGCGGAAGGGGGACGGGCAAAGACCATATTACAGTCGGGGTCGCAAGTCAACTCCTCGAGGCAGGAGCCAGTTTCAAAGGCAAGACCAGAGGCAGGAATAGAAAGATATGAAGAAGAAAAACTAGAGGTAAGTCGTTTTGCTGGAAGATTAGCTATATTTCGGCTCAAATGGGCATCTTTAACGTCCGATGAAAACATCCTGAGCTGGATAGCAGGGTACATGATACCTTTCACTTCTTCGGCAAAACAACAAAAAACACCTATTGAACGTTGTTGGTCTTTGCAATAACGACAACTGATTCAGCAACCAATTGATATTTTGTCAAACAAGGGAGCCTTGGAAAGATGCAAACCTGTTCCAGGCCAATTTATTTCCAACATTTTTCTTGTGCCGAAACCAGATGGTTCACAACGACTTATTTTAAATCTGAAACGATTAAATGAGTTTATAGAGACGGAACATTTTTAACTTGAGGACAGTAAGACCGTTAAACGAATGTGGAGTCGTGGGTGCTTTATGGCATCTATTGATTTGAAAGATGCGTTTCATTTCATTTCAGTTAAGAAATCGGATAGAATATTTTTGAAATTTAATTTCGAAGGTAATTTATACGAATACACTTGCGTACCTTTTAGACTCAATACAGCTCCATACACGTTTACTAAGTTAATGCAGCCCGTAATCACAAATTTGAGAGAGAGAGGATATTTATCGGTAATATACTTGGATGATATCTTACTTTTTGGAAATTTGTATGGTGCATGTTTAAAAAATGTTCGAGAGACATGTCGATTCATCGGAGCTTTAGGATTTATAGTTATCGAGCAGAGAAGTCAATTAGTACCATCCACGAGATGTAGGTTTCTCGGATTTTTTATAATTCTATAAAAATGACTTGTAAACTTCCAGAAGAAAAGAAAGAAAAGGCCAAAAACAGATTGGAACATTTTCAAAAATGAGCAACTGCAGGATTCGGGAGTTTGCAGCGTTGAAAGGTACTTTGGGGTCATATTGTGCAACCTTAAAGTATGGTTGGGTGAACATGAAAACTTTTGAGAGAAAAGTTCTTAGCACTCAAAGCTGATGCTGGTGACTTCGAAAAGCGCATGGTACTCTTTAGTGTTTTACGAGTAGACTTTCATTGGTGGAAATCACATATCAATGAAGCAATCTGTCCTATTACGCAGTTGAAACTAGTAATTGAAATTTTCTTAGACGCATCGCGTTCTGGATGGGGAACGGCCAGAGGACGTATGGTCATTGGAACACGAATGAACAACGTGATCACATCAATTATCTGGAATTATTATCAGCTTTCTTCGATCTTAAATGTTTTGCGGGCGAACTAAGGAATTGTGATGTGTTATTAAGGATTGATAATACGACTACCATCGCATATATAAATAAAATGGGTGGTATTCAATATCTAAAACTAAGTAATTCAGCCAAGCAAATCTGGGAGTAGTGTGAACAAAGGGGGCTTTGGATATTTGCATTCTACATTCACTCTAAAGAAAATTTTGGAGCCGACTTTGAATCTAGACGTCTCGAACCAGAGACGGAGTATTCTTTATCATTTTCTGCCTTCAAGAATATAGTAAGCAAGTTCAGTCTGCCAAACATAGACTTGTTTGCAACAAGACCAAATGCGAAATGCAAATGTTATGTTTCTTGGGTAAAAGACCCTGGGTCGATGACAGTCGATGCATTCACTTTCGATTGGAATGATTACTTTTTATATGCTTTCCCACCCTTCTCAATCATTTTACGCGTATTACGAAAGATTAAAGAGGAAGGTTCAAGAGGGATTGTTGTTGTACGACACTGGCCAGCTCAGGCCTGGTTTCCCGTCTACATTTCCATGCTAGATTGTGAACCAATTTATTCCAATCCAAATATTAATCTTTCACGTTCTCTCAATAGGCAACCACATCCACTTTCGAAGAGAATTACCCTGGTAGCAGGCACGCTGTACGGGAGGCGCTAAATAGGAGGAACGTATCTGATAGAGCAGTGACTATTATGTTGTCTTCATTGTCAGATTGTTTTATTAGACAATATGACTGCTGTTTAAGAAAATGGTGGAGTTTTTGTTGTCAGAATAACGTTGATACGTATACATTTGATGTATGCCATGTTCTTGATTTTTTCACCGAAGAATTCCAGAAAGGTGTTTCCCATGGCACTCTCAACAGCTGTCGATCAGAAATTGCCTTATTACATGGATCAGAAGTGGGAGTCGATCCTCGAATAAAAAGGCTGTTTACAGGTATTGTTGAGTTAAGACCTGGAAAACCTAAATATGAGGCAACGTGGGATTCGCAACTTGTTTCAAATCATGCGACTCAATGGGGCCCTGATGAAAAACTTTCCTTAAAAAGACTTACTTTATAACTGGTCACCCTGCTGGCTTTAGTGACAGCGCAGCGTATGCAAACGCTAATCCCTATTGATATGAAAAATATTGAGAAAAATGCTGATTTTATTGAAATCAAGATTCCAGAGAGGATTAAAACATCAAAATTCAATAAAGCGCAGCCAACTCTAATCACTCCTTATTATAATGACAATATTATAATTTGCCCGGCCGCAGCACTGGATGAATATTTGAACAGGACTAAGGATTTGCGAGGTACTCGAACACAAATGTTAATAGCTATCAAAAAACCTCACAATAGTGTCTCCACTCACGCACTGAGTCGCTGGATCAAGGAAACCCTTAAGGATAGTGGAGCAGATACCGGTATTTTTGATGCCTACAGTACTCGTCATGCCTCAACGTCTTTGGCTAAAAGAAGTGGAATCAGTATTTACATTATTAAAAGAACTGCAGGTTGGACAGAAAAGTCAGCAACTTTTGCGAGGTATTATGACCGTGATATTATAAAAGACAAGGAAACATTTGCAAAAACTGTCTTAAGAAGATCACTTCAGTAATATTCTATATATTACCTTATAACTATTTTTGGAGTTTTGTTTTCGTGAAATAAAAAAGGGTTTATATAATTCTTTTTTCTTTTCTGAATGTCTTACTCTGCCGTGACGTACTTCAAACAAATACATTTTGATCTTGAGGAAGAGGCGCGAAATACAATTTAATAATTTAACGAACTTACCTGTAAGTGAAGTCCTGTTATAATTGTATGAAGCGCCTCTTCCGAAGAGATCAATCCCACCCATTATATATAATTCCCTCAGCTGATATTTATACATCATAAACATTAGACACCCCTATAATGTGACGGCAGCACTTTAAAAATATGAGTAGCAGACTGTACGAAGAGACCCACTTAGAAAATTTTGGGCTTTAAAGATTGCGGCGACATCAGTGCATCGTAAGAGCACTACATTTTGATATCTTCGGAAGAGGCGCTTCATACAATTGTAATAGAACTTCACTTACAGGTAAGTTCGTTTAATTATTGAATAATATGTCTGGCAACATAATCTTCCCTCGTGATTACCAAACGATTATTGTCAAACCCGATATTGCTAGGCACGGAACGTTGCATTAAGAATTGTCCGATCGTGGTGATAACTGCACGAACTGCCTATCTACTTGAGTAGTCGAATATGACCTCGAGAAAAGCATCCGATAGACCCTGACGCAGTTCACATATATACATCAGAAGATCTTTCTTTCTCATATACCTGTAACCTCCTTCACAGTGGACTCTATCACAAAAAGTGAGCAATTCTCGGAAGTGTTCTTTGGTTACAGGACAAATACATTCAGATTCCATGTCAGACAGGCCATTTTCGTCAGCAAGTCTAGTCTAGACTCATAGATACAATAAAGCCTTTGAGAAAAAACTTGTAACAGTGGGCCTCTTATTACGTGTAGCTCGTTAATAAAACGTAAGCCCCCTAGAAGTGGGTGCAGAATGAAACCATTATCATCCAAGTGATGCCGATATGATTTTACGTTTTCCAGGATGCAGATATTGCGTAAAATAAAAACATTCGCTTTGCATTCGTCTGATGATCTTTGGGTATTAGCAGCGGCATTGCAGATAAGGCAAGTGCTATTCCTAGTCTGCGTCAAGACCGTCAATCCTGAGAAAGTGGGATCTTCTTCCATGGCAGCATTTGCGTTGAGAATCGATTGATTGCAATTGGTGCAGATCTTTGTCAGATGCGAGCTTCCAGAGAATCATCAGCACGACGTGGCAATATACTACATTTGTTTTGCCAATCTTTCACGTTTTTTTTTCGTTTGCGATTGGTTACAGAGTACATATCGATTGTTCCGAAAAATAAGACACTAACAGATCTCCCCGAAAACAGAGCGTATCAACTATATTATACTTCGCTAGAGTGTCGTATCTCGATTTACAAATGCATCAAGATACGACACTCTAGCGAAGCATAATATAGTTGATGCGCTCTGTTTTCGGAAAACTTTGTTAGTGACTTATTCTTCGGGGTAGTCGATATTCGAGTCATTACGTGGCAGTGTGCTGCACTTAAGTTTGCTATTCTCTTGTGTCTCCTCTTTTAACCATGTAACTTAATTTTCTAGTATACGTTTGACCCGCGACATTGTACAGTCGGACTAATTCTTTCTTCATAGAATTGATAGATTTTTTCATACAGAAGCAATTCCTTATTCAATACTCGCACTCCATGATTATGAATCTTTCATCACAATGGCATTTAAAAATGTCTTAAGCTGTTACGTTTGTAATGGATGATTTGCTCCTCGTCTTATCACTGGAATCGACGGAGATGAGAACGCTGTCAAAAGGGGGATCGCTATCCACAGTCGAGATTGACTTCAAAGACCGTCATTGGAAGTTACGCATCTGACAAAGATATGCACTAATTTCGATCAATCGATTCTTAACGAAAACGCAGCAATGAAAGAAGATCTTACTTCCTCAAGATTGAATGTCTTAACGCAGACTAGGAATAGCACTTGCCTTATCTGCAATACCGCTGATAATACACAAAGATTATCAGACGAATTCAGAACAAATGTTTTTATTCTATGCCATATTCACATCCCGGAAAACGTAAAATCATGTCGGTATCATTTGGATGATCAAGGTTTCATTCTGCACCCACTTCGAGGGGGCTTACGTTTTATCAACGGGCTACACGTAATCAGGGGCCCACTGCTACAAGTTTTTTCACAAGGGCTTTGTATTGTGTCTATGAGTCAGACTTGATTTTCTGACGAAAATAGCCTGTCTAACATGGAATTTAAATGTATTTGTCCTGTCACCAAAGAACACTTTCGAGAATCGTTCACTTTTTGTGATAGAGTCCACTGTGAAGGTGGTTACAGGTATGTCAAGAAAAAAGATCTTCTGATGTATTTATGTAAACTGCGTCATGGTCTATCGGATGCTCTTCTTAAGATCATATTTGAATATTCAAGTAGACAGGCAGTTAGTGCAGTTATCACCACGGTCAGACAATCCTCAAAGCAACGTTTCGTGCCTCAAAACATCGGATTTGACGCAATCACGAGAGAAGATAATGTTGCCAGATATATTATTGATTTCGCCAATCATTTATATGATCTGGAACCACAAATTTCTCGAGTTATTGAGTGTATTAATGGTTCATACTTTCATATTCATAAAAGCAGTAACTTCAGGGCTCTGCGGCAGTCATACTGTTTTCACAAAGCACGGCACTTGGCAAACCTATATTAATAGTCGCACCTGATGATTATACTCGTATTCTCGACATCCAAGAGCCGTACTTTTTTGACAGCCGCAATAATGTTGCTGCTACATTACAAAATGAATGCGTGAGAGACGCTGACTGAATGCATAGATAGTTCCAAGAAGACGATATTGCCATTATTGATAGAAGATAACGGGACGCCACTAATCTTTTAATGCGTTTGGGTATTACGTGGGAAATACCTGCCTTTGTGGTTAATACCTTTTGGATTTGAAGAGAGGAAAATCTTTGCACTCATCATTCAATTTTTTTTTATTACGTTGATTTAATTTGATAAGCGATGGTTGAATTCAAAATTTGCATCCGAATAAAAATAATGACAAACCTGAAAATAAACTTAATGATGACAAGCTTTTCTTGAATTCACAGTACTATCCATACGGCGATTTGAATCTAGATATCACGCATGATTAGTTTGTACTTTTGTACGAGATATAAACAAATTTTTGTACAACCTATTTTGATAGAGAGTCTAAACTGATGTTGCGAAAAAGGAATTTCGAAGTGCACGTTCCATTGATTGATCTAGATTGTTCGAAGCAAACTGGATTTCTGAAACAGGCTTCAATGGACGTTCATCTAGAAATTTGAATCTGCAGATAATTTTCCCGCTAATCTGCAGCCTACCGTCTAATGATGCATAATCGTTTTATTTAGGGCCAACCTATTACCAGTTCATCTTCGAGGAGTTGGATATAATTCCTTTCCGGGAGCACGCTCAACCTGTGGTCTACCTCTTTGAACCACCCTACTACTAGGATTCGCTGCCCGACAAATACAAGAGTGAAAATTAATGGTTGACCCGCAATTGAGATGGTCTAGAATGCACATCTGGTGAAATACCTTATGAAGAAGTAAGACTTGTAATCCCATAAAAACTGCGTGATGCTTTGGAAGTCTATATCGGAGGACTCGAAAAGATAAAAATGGTTGTCCCAGTACGTGCAAAGCGTGTATTTTTTGGAAGATCTAAGCTGTCCCTTACTGAAAAAAACTATATAGTACAGTTTTGATGACGTGCAATGACTACGTTCGATTCCGAAATGCAAATTGCGTAGTTCGAAATGCTCTTGTTCTCAAGACCTGATTCATGTCTCCTTAGGATCAGCCGACTACTAGGCGTTACTCCGGAAGCAGAGCCAATGACGATGATACAACTGAAAGTATTGATACTACGAAAACTTCCTTGAACAACACAATGCACAAAGACTTTTATAATCGTTGTGGATTTATGTTTTAACTACGTTCACTTTTTTCACCCTATAGGTTAGGATTTGCTCTTGTAAGATGAGGGTATGTCTTTTTTCTTGGATAAACCAAACATTTAATTTTACATCGAGTGAAGATTTATCAAAACCCATCCAGTTAGTTAAGAATTAGTTAACTTCATTTTAAGTATTATGACGTATTTTTATTCTCGGCTTTAAATATTAGAAACATTTTTGGGTTGAATTCGAAATCCAAATGTAGCTTACTGTCAGCGGTGGACAATTACAGACGTCGTTAGGTTGCATTTTTGACTTTGGACTTTATTCAAACATCGTTGGGCTGAAATCAAATTTCTGCGCTAGCCACACATCGTTGGGTTGCATTCTTCAAATTTCGCGTAATCTAGTTTCTTTCAACACTACATAAATAAGCATTTTACGTATAAGCTAAATTCAAACGGCTTAAATTTTGGTAGACTAATATTTATGAAAAAAATAAATAGAATAAATTAGAACATTAAAAACAGGAACAAGGAAATCTGAACTTTGAAACAGGGTATACGTGTCTGAGATATTAGATCGAAGTTTCTAGAAGTTTCGAGATACCCCCAGCTCACATATTTTTCTAGAATTTTCGATTACGAACAGGGTCTCTCAACAATCTGGAACGTTCCGACTAGGTCGGTCTTCCAGAAATTCAACTCGTTGATCGAATCATGAATTCGTTCCAGCTTTCTCGAAATTTCGATCACTTTGTGTATTAGTTAATTATAACTTAAATATCCCGTCCTCTATTGCTGGTATCGACAAGTTATAACTTACCAGGGACGCGAACCATCATCGACTGTCAGGAACTCAGCACAGATATAAACCATACTTTGTAATCTTAGGTTAGGTTTTTGAAGAAACCAAAAATGAGAGTCTTTTAGCTCACATATATTTTTGGAATTTCCGATTACCAACAGGACCTCATAACTTTCTGGAACCTTCCAACTAGGTCGGTCTTGTAGGGACCTATATCGTTGAGCTAACTACGAATTCGTTCCAGCTTTCTAGAAATTTCCATCACTTTGACTATTAGTTGGGTATAAGTTGAATTTCCAGCCATCTACTGCTGGTATCGACAAGTCATAATTTAGCATGGACACGAACCATTATCGACAGTCGAGAACTTAGCACAAATATAAACCATGCTTTGTAATGTTAGGTTTTTGAAAAAACCAAAAATTTGAGTTCATAGTTTCTAGAAGGTTGGATTTCTAAGAGATTCAAATCTTGAACCATTTTTTTTCTGAAGCATCATTAGGTTGCGATTCTCGTTAGCCTGTAGTTCAGCAGCACGCCTTACACACATAAGGAATGAGCATCGTTGGGTCATAAATTTTCTCTCTGGAGCCTCTAGTGCAGCAACTCGTCCTACATCGAAGGAAGAAGCATTGCTGGTTTGGATTTTGGAATGTCACGCTCTCGGAAATACTTAGATAAATCAGTTATTCATTCTAGCAACTTTAATCCATTATCAAACTTCAAATTTGTAAATTGACTTCAACGCATAAAGTTGAAATACTTAATTTCAAATAATAAAACAACTTAATTATCACAGTGTCATTGCTGGCAGGTTACTCCGCAGCTGAAGCGGTATTGCCATATGTGTGGGACTGATTTTCGATGTGGCACGCGCTCTTGCATATATACACTGCAGTGTCGGACCATCCAGAAACATTGATGGATCTTTCTAACAGAAAACCCTAAAGCAATGCTTCCAGAAACTTTGAAGCAGGAAATTTCGAAAGGAATAGCGCCTTTCATGTCTCGAGCATTCTTAAAACTTCGTTTTAGGGATCACGTCCTGTACTTATGCATCCAGAGAGTTTGATAACAAAGACGATCTCAAATACAATAGTTCTTCATGTTCCAAACCTTCTAAAAGCTTAAATATATGGAAAATCGTTAGAGATCGCGTTCATCAACGTTTCCAGGAGATACAACTTCTTAGAGAAGTTAAGCGAAGAGGTAGGGGTGGGTGATGGTTCGTTCGGTGAAACAGGGACTGACCTTATTGAGCGAACCATGAATTCGTTTCAGCCGGGCTAGCTATACTACTTTCCTCTTCGAAATATCCCATAAGATCCGTCCAAAAATTGGAGAGGACATGTTTTAAAATATACTTAATCACTTAAGCTGTTAGGTTTTGTATGCCATCTGTTGCATATGCTATGTCATTGAGTTGCAAGTTTTCTATATTTGATTTGAATTTGAATGCCAGCTGATTCTTATTAAGACATATACTTGATTTATGTATTATATGATAATTGATTGTCGATAGGACATATGTGATGACTTATATGTGCAGTGATTAATATGTACAATAATTTTTATGTCAAATGATTTATACATTATGCGTTGCTTTTTTTCAATGAGGTGAAATGCGATCGTTTCGCAATGTATATGCCAAATGTGTAGTTTATCAAAGGAAAGCTACGAATAGTAGATTTCAAAAACGAAAGTGGGAATTATAAAAATACTCTAAAACCTCGATTCAGCTCCAGTCTTGGGTATTACCCCAATGACCGTGACTTCGTTTCAAGAGTTTCTACGATGTAAACAAGTCAGGGCCGCATGAGCCAGTGCTCCCAACGCGGGCTTCTCGCGGTACTACGCTTGTTTCGCGCATGGCGTCTGATTCGATGCTTTCCGCGCGCTGTATGAGACGCTAAAGAAGAAAAAATTTCTTTCTTGATTATAAAAAATGTCGTTCTCACTTATGTATTTATCCATTAAATCAAAATTGATGATAGTTGAATCACTATTCTGTAAATAAGAAATATACTTTACTAGAATGATGAATTATAAATATTTAATTATTTTCAATTTTAATCTAATGGATCACTTATATCTCACTTGCACAAACCATTCTAACGTAGCAGCATCCAAAAACCGTATTACCACTTATTTTCGCCGATTCCCCATTCAATTACTCATAACTTTCAACCTGACACCTTAAGTCAGATTCGCGAGCTATCACATGCTCGTACATTTTCTCACAGATACCATATTTCTGTAAAATAGACTATTTTGAGGCACGTGATTTCACTTTGTCCACAAACTCCTATTGCTCTTCGAACGTTAAACGCGCCATTTTTGACATTTTTGTCACGCATAACCAAAACTAACCGGAACACTGACAGCGAACTTAAGGGGGTGTTCTCATGGATTGGCCGTATTTCGAAGCGTTTTTTGGAATTTTACTGTGAGAAAACTATAATTGAT
>JAUMHM010051946.1:0-14967 GCA_032362435.1 Melikaiella ostensackeni
TTTCCGGAAACGGAGGGATTCGTGATGGCGATTCAGGACAGGGTTGTCGGCACCAGAAACTATCGCAAGCATGTGTTACATCAAGACAGGGTTGACAGGTGCCGATTGTGTGGAGATACCAACGATTCTATCGAGCACATTATTGATGGTTGTCGTGTAATGGTTTAGAAAAAGTACACGCACAGTACACGCACTCCATATAACGATGTAGCATTGTAAGAAACTTCTTAGAACATCAGGAAATAGGCGACTGAAACCCTATGGAGTAATAGATGGTAGCTCTAAAAAAGCATCCAGAGGCGATTTATGTCACCTCCAACGCTCTTGGCCTCTGCGTAAGGAAAATAGCGGTAAACGACAAACTCCAAACTACACCATATACACTGAGACCTGGACATACTTCCTCTCGACTTACTGCCTTCCTAGAATGTCTGCGAGATCACACTCGTGGGCCAAGGCTCGAAGATGACAAAAGGGAGGATTCCCAACACTTCGCATTCGCTGATACGAGGTTCGAGGGGCCGAAAGAGAAAGGCGTCGAACTCAGCGGAGTTATGCAGTTCCCCCTGACTGTTGCATCGTAAAAATTCTTGGAAGAGCCTCACGGTCAAAGTGGGCAATGCCCCAGACTTGAGTTAACTCGATGTTCCAGTGTACTATCTATACTTTATACTATCTATACTATCTATACTATCTTAAGTTTTAAGTAGATACTTGAACAAACACTTTCTCTTTCTACTCATTCAATTGACAAATATGAAAATATGGTGAAAAGTTTCTTTTCTATTCGTGCTTCTATTTGTACTTGAATAGAATTTTCATTCAATAAATGGAAACTTCGCTTCAAGATGAAACCGCAGCCTCAAATGAAGCAAGCCCAAAATTTAATTAAAAATCTGAAGGTAATTTACCGGATTTCTCAGAAACTTTCAAATTATTAAAATTTTTATACTTTATAGTTTTGCTTGTTGAACAGTCGTAACCTATCGGATGAATCATTTCAAAATTTCCACCCAGAATCGACAATAAAATTTGCATATGTACCCCGGAAATTTTCATTTTTATTTCGGAATGATTAATGTTCATTTATGATAATTTTTGATGCCTACTTATACCTATAAATCGATTTTTTATGTTCTTTATGAATTTAAAGAAAACTAGTTGAATCCTAGGGTTGCGTAATCTGAGCAACCTGCAAATTCTTCAATCAAAGAATATTCAATCTTAAATATATTTTTACTCTCAGCAAAAATATATTCAAGCTTTCATAAGAAGATTCAATATTCTTTAATTGCAGAATTTTGAAAAAATTTTAAACGTCCATTTTTTGTCATAATCTAAATAGTATGCCAAATATTTTGTATCTCTGAGGAAATCCCATTTTTAAAATATATTTTAGAAGCTCTATGAATTATATTAAAATTTTTTGATGATTCAGAAACTTTTTCATGTTGAAAATGTGAGATGCATTTGCAAACAAATGGAAAAAGGCTTCGTCAATGAAAATGGAACAACAATATTTTTTGATTTGTACTTCTAGAAAACTTTCTCCAGATTTTCGGAAATGATTCGAAATTCGAATCATTTCCTGGGTCACTCTTGAAGCACCAATAATTCTTATTAGTGCTCAAACCGAAAAAAATTATTATGCATAGCTTCGTAGGATTGAAAGCCGGTCAATTATAATGAAGCATAATTAATTAAGTGAATATACTTAGTGGTAGTGGAATTTATATCAGACGACCCATACAGCTCTAAACTCCAGGTTCTTGAAGGAGTTTGTAATTCATTTCACTAATATAAATATAAAAAGTCTTGATCTCCAACTATAAAAAGTCGCCTATCGACTTGGGATTCTGAATAGATGAAACGAACTACTCAATTGAAAGGATATGGACGAATGAGCTTAAAGAAAACGAATTAATTTTTCATCGATTCTCTTAATTAACCCATAACAATAGCAAATTTCTTCAAATTGAATATTCAAGTAAGGTACGATAGCCTAGTGAATAGTTAACCTTTCAGCGGATATCACATTTTTTAAATCTTTCTCGAATGAATGGAAAAATGTGGTCTATATTAAAAGTAAGTGAAGGGTGTCAAGCTAACTATCATACTCACAAAATCGAAACTGTGCAGAGGAGAATAAAGACACACTCAAAAATTAGATTTTGAATATAAAAAAGAAACAAAAATTAATTTCCGAAATATCCCGAAGCTCGAATAAACCATGGAAAGACTGATTCGAAAAAGTGACTCCAGTACATTATACATAGAGCATACAGTATACACTAGTTCAAAGTTTTCTTTGAACAAAACTACCTATCTTGAAAGATTTTAATCTTGTACTTCTGTAGTTTTGATGCTATGGACCAATTTAATATTTTTTTCCTAATGTAATCCTTAATAATATCAATGAATGCGTACTTAGAAACATGAAAATATTCATAGATTTTTGTTTAGTTACGTACTCTAGTTAAGGGTTTTTCAAGAATTTGACATTCACTGAAAAAAAGAATCTTTAAATTGTCACGCTTCAGGATGAGTTATTTTATTATTTTATTACACTGAGGTGTACCGAAACGTAGGACTGTAATACATGCAGGTATCGAACTTCAAGTATTCTTTTTAACTGTCCTTTCTTTATATCATTTTTGTTACCTTAAGGCTCTGGGAATTGCCAAATAATCATATTCTACTGTTTCTATAAAGTAAAGAAATTGATGAAAAAACTTTGAAAATTTGGCAACTATACATTATACACAGAAAAAAGTCTTACTTTTGTTACACCATAAGTATATCCGTCATATTGGAAACGAACGTTCTCATGGCCTCCGCAAGAGTGTACCGGTGTGGGCGCGTATCTCGTTGGTCCAACCAAATAGTTTTGTTCACTTAATAAAATTTTGTTTACTTAGCAAAATTTTGTTTAGCGAAACAAAAATGAAAAATGTAGAAGGGCACAATACAGAGGTTCTGTGAAAATTTCAGAATTTTTCGCCATCTCGTTTATGAAGTGCAGCCCTAAAAGTATTAAAGAACAGAGAGGTCCGATAGGTTAGACACTTTCACACGCATGCAGTTGATCGACTTGAAGTTGGACCGTCTTCAAGGAGCTTGTGTGTGTTCTTCGCATGGATAGCTCTTTGTATGAATTTATGCTGTTAATACCTTAACAACCAAAACTTTGCTGTGAAAACAAAAACAGCTCAACAAAATGGTTTTGTGGCAATTACTAAATTTTTTCTCAGTGCAAGATGTGTCTTATGGCTTGTAGAATTCAAAATTCCTGCGACTTGAGCATCGTCCACCTGCCCGATATAAAATGGATTCGGTAAATTTCATCAATGGAACTCTGAGAAAGGAATTTAGGTATCATTCTTGTTTCCATTATAATTTCTCTTTCAATTAAATTTTCCTCCTACAGGAAATTGATTGAATTATTGCAATCGTTTGCAATGGAGTAGAAAATTATTGGAATGATTTTCTGATATGAAAAAGCAGGGATTTCTCAAGTATTTGATTTCTTTTATGATTATAGGTATTTGAAAGTAAAATTTCCGATAAAAGGGCGTAGCTGAGCTATTTGGGGTTGCCTTTGCGGTGGTGTTGGCTTCTTGTGAATGATCGAGTCGAGTGCAGACTGAAACCACTCCCGAACCATTGTTCCCATATCTACTGGAACCGGTTGCCAATCCATACCCAACCCGTTCAACGACCCACCTTACCAACCCCGTTTGATATCGGAGACAGTAATGCTACATTGTGCAATGACCGTTTTCGCTCGATCTGTGCTCCAAATACGAGTAATGCGAATTTTCTGCCCCTCTACAGAGTACAGAGAATCACGTGACCACACAAGTATCAGAGTTTCTGGGAGTTTATCGAGAAACTCATCTTGTGCACCTCTACAGGTCACTTTCGAGTTAGTCATACACAGTAAAAAATAATGTTCAAAATGATACGGGAATCACTATTATTTTGATATGCAACAAAAATGATAACAAAATCCAGAGCATTTTGATCAGCCGGAATTAATGATCGATTTTTGAGGTCATAATGATTTGATTCAGATTCATGTATAATTCAGTCAAGCCAAGATGATCGACGTTCTTGGAGTACTTTAGTTCATATGCGAGCTTCTTATGATTTCTGATGGTGCAGTGGACTTGAAAAGTTGAAAAATAACGAAACTTGATAACAAAATATATCTTCTGTTAAGTTTAGTCGTCACTTGCACGGGTTTAGACAAAATGTGTACGTTATAACAATCGCACCAAAAACTGGCAGTCATTTTGCTTATGCTGACAGATGACCCTGAAAGCAGATCAAAATGATCCGATTGAACAGATCATTATGATCTCGAGAGTCAAATGATCACTGGAGCAAAATGCTCTGCAACAAAAATGATCTTTTTCTTTAATTGTGTATTGCGTTTAAAATGGTTCTTGACAACATTAGTTTATTGCTTCTTCATAGATTATGCTTTGCAACGATGCAAATTCTCAAACTTCATTTTCTGACAAATCTTGACATAATTCGACCTCAGGAGTGCGAAACTGAGGTTTTTAAGAAATGTCCGTGTGTGTCCACAAAGCTCTTTTCACGATAACTCGAAAACAAGTAGAGACAGGGTCATGAACTTCGGAGGGATTGCAGTCCTAAATAATGCCCATTATTTAATACGTTAAGAGTCGGATCGGATAAGTATCAATATTTTTTTTTACGATTTTATATTTTTCTCAAAAATCGTTTTAGATGTAAACTTTTTTGCAATTTTTATTATATTAGGAAAAAGCATCGTATATGTAGAATTTAATAGAATATATCTTTTTTCAACAAAACAAGGTTAAGGTTCATTCATGAAATATAGTGAGAATGACAAAAATGAATTTGAAAAATTCGAAAATTTAAAAATTTTTATCGCAGTATTGGCAGTAATATCTGGCTCTGTAATCCGACTTTTTTCAAACGCGAGGTTAGATTTGTAAAGTTTTCTAACGTTTGTAAGAGAGAAGCTTTTTTCATTTTCGGAATAAATTAATGTTGTAATTACTCAGTTTATTCGTTACGGAAAGACAAATTGAATGATGTATTTTACCGGCCTGTATGAAATGAACCTATTGAACTATATAGAAAACTTCTATGACCTATAAAAATAAACAATAAATAATTAAAAAAACGCAGGCGAGATCACCTTTTCCATCCCCTCGGATTCCTTTTACAATCCAAAATACTCTTTTTCATCCCCCCAGACTTTTTTTACAATTCCAAATCCCCTTTTCTATACCCTCAGACTCCTTTGAAAATAAAAAATTCCCTTTTCCATCCCCTCAGACTCCTCTTACAACGTAAAAAGCCCTTTTCAACCTCCCTGTCTCGATAATTATTTTAAAGAATTATTTATCCGGGAAGTATCTGTAATATAAAAACCATGGTAAAATCTTGAAAATTATTAAAGATACAGAAATTAAAAATTTGTCATATTCGCTAACAAACAAAACAAATTGAGAAAATAAAACTTTTACTACTAATACAAATTTTGTGAGTGAATGAGCATTAGAAAGATTATAATTGTTGGCTGTTGCGTTCTTATTCAATAAAGGAGTTTATCATAGCAATCTTTTATTATGATTATAGAAAATATATCAGCCCGATTCTTGTCAAACAACTTGACGTTTATTTAATTTTCCTTATTAAATTAATTATTCAAGGTCTGCTAACTTGAAAAATATTGAATTAAAAATTTTTTGTACAAGATACATTAAAAATTAATTATTCAAATGATTGGCTTTCTTCTAAACATGTGAAAAGTATTTTATATTGAAAGCGCTTCACAGTCTTAACATCTTGATAACCAATACTGCATCGAGAAGAAAATTTCGTAATCGCGAAAAAACGATTTGTTGAGATGTTTTTGTTGTAAGAGCACAAATTTTGTTGGTAACACAAAATTATTTGGTTGACCCGACAAAATATTGTTGTTTTTTTTTTAATTAATCAATGAACCTATTTGGTTTGACCAACAATGGGATTACAATGATTCAATGAAATAACGAATGAATTTTGAAAACTAAGGTTGCTTTTACCGATACCAAAAAAATTGCTACAAAATTTGCTTGAGAAGTTGTATAGTATTTAATTCTAATAGTTTTATGTCTTTCTTCTGCAAAAAAGCGTCTTTTTATAGAAAAAAGTTATTTTTAAGCTATTTTGAGGTGATGTTTGGTTTCTGTTGTTTTAATAAAAAGGCCGATTTGCAAATTTCTTAATAGTAGAAACTTTCTTTCAACTTTAAAAATAAAACCTTAAACATTAAATATCATGTATATTTTTATGAATAATATTATGAATATTACGCACCAAGGCTCCTGCTCGTTCTTACGCACTCGCCTACGACTCGTACTGAAAAAATACACGAGTCGTAAAAGGTCCCCTCGCGCTTAGTGCATACGATATTTTTTTTAAAAACTGCGTGCGAAGTTCGGCTTCTCGAGACTGCGTAGCGTGCGCAAAGTGCACGATTCTCAAATGTTATGGCAGAATTTATTCGCGCACACCTAACCGTGTGCGAATTTAATCGGCCAGTTATTCGCACACTTCGCATTCAGTTGTTTCAAAAAATAGTATGTGTAACAACAAGTGCACTTGTCGCACAATATACTATTTTATGACAAATGCATCATTTCAAACACAATCGGAACAGAGGCATGGTTTCTGCTTATATTCAATGTTTGATGGAGGAGTTTTGAGAATTTTTAGACCCTATAAATTACTAAGAATTTTTAGACATTCATAATAATTTTTCAAATTTTGCAAATTTACGGAATTTTCATATATCCATAAGTTTTCGAAAAATTTCGGTAATTTATCAACTTACCGTAAATTTCAAAAATTTTCGGCAATTCATTGTGATTTAGCAGTAATTTATGGTAACTTATCGCTTCGAGCTGGTCCAATCTGCCAAACAATCTGTCAACGCGATCAAGCAATCGCTTGACGATCACTTTTTGTGAGCGCAAAATATGAGCTCATATACTTGTATTTATAATTTTCATTATTTACCTCTGACGTCATTTTTTACTCCATAGAGAGTAAAAAGAAAAACTTTAGCCCCGCCTCATAGACACTAAAAACGGTTGTAATCATGTATGTGTTATATAAATATATTTTTGCTACTCAGTCCAAGAGGTCCCGCGCAGAAAACGGCAATACGGCACGAGGTTTCGCTTCACACACAACGGAAATTTGTTCGTTAAGTTTTTCACGACTTTCAGGTAATTCTAGGATATAAGGACGAAATAGAGCTTTTCTTCAATTTATGGAGGATGCTTTGGTAACTTGAAGGAGTCAATAGAAATGAAAGAAATATTTCATAGAGTAATCGACGCGCTTTATATCAGTACCAGAAAATATTTTTTAAATAGCGATTTATAAGAAAATTTACTGTCAATATTAAAAAGCAATTTCAGAAAACATTATTGAAAGATTTCATTTTCTGCGCCCTGAAAACTATCACTGGAAATACCGACGAGTATATTTTGTACTCGTAAAATAGACATGAATTAGAAAAGGGCAGAAAAAATTCGGCAGAGCTAGTAGTACCAACCCCCAAGTTACATGTTTGAGAAAGTTGGAAATAATATCTAAGAAGAATGGATAGAATATTTTAGAAGATTTCGGAACATTATACAAGTAGGCTGAAACGTTCAACAACGGTCTGAAATGTCGCAGCATATTGTACTTCATTCTGAAAGAACTGATAGATTAAAACTATTCAATATCGGTCAATATTTGTTTGAAATGAGTTATTAAAAGTCAATTGTATGAATTGAGAATTTTTGGACAATTATAATTACAAAAAAAAATTACTTTAGATATCTATTTTTAAAATTATTTTATAAGACTTATATGAAATCGATTATGCTGAAAGGAGAAAACAAAATTTGTTGTGGAACTGAAATTTTTTACAAGTATAAGTGAAAGGTTTTTTCAGGTGTGAAATGAATGGTTCTCAAACATAATCAATAGAATCTTTATCATTTAAACTGTGAAAAACATTCCATTGAATCAATAGGTGATGCTATGAATTTTATAGTATATAGGTAATTGCCGCAAAGCTGAACATTTTGGACAATGAAATTTGCAGAAAAAAGAACTTTCCCAACTGCCATAAACATTTTTTTCAACGACCTACCACTAGCTGACATTTTCATTTTAATTTTTCATACATTAATTTAAGCTAGAAAAATGACCTTTACTCGTATCACTAGACCAATATTTAAACATAAGTATTGAGTTTAGAGGTTAGAATTCTAAAACCTGCTTTGCTTGACTGAAAGCTCACTGAATTGATTCGGAAAAGAATCTTGCTACGAATATGAGTTATTTATGATACAAGGAGCCTAAGTGGCACTACTTCTTATTTAAGCTCATTAAAATGAGATAGACTACCGAATTCTTCTATAGGTTTTGACTCACCTATTTTTGTAATGTGCAATCATATAAATTCAATGCACCTAAGAGCTGAAAGCTTAATCGATGTTATGAGCGATACCGAAAAAACATTTCCGGATAACCTGCATCGTTATATTCTTTATTCGCGCTCAACAAAATAGGGACATGACGAACATCGCAAACTATTTATATTTTTTGTATTTTCGAGCTTTCCATTTTTGTGACTCCATCGTTCTATTTTTTGTATTTTCGATATTTTATACACGAGGACATCGAAAAACAACTATTGTAATTCGACCCCTAAGATCAAAATATATGTAACTATGTATATTTCTTGGCAGGATAAGGTTATTTTGCTTTTAGTAGATATGTGTGTCCGGTTGGAAACAAATAATCGAGATCATTAAATACTACAGGATTTCGACGTCTACAGTAATGTTGACATTAGTGTTCCCTTTGGACGTTAGAAATTCAAAGTGACAAAGTGTCCCAAGTGTACCGTCTCTCCCCTAATCTGAAGAGTATAAAGATTTTTGGTATAAAGTGGTTTTTTAGAAGAACTTTCTATTTTTATGTAATAATTAAAATAGATAATGCGCCTAACTAGACAGCAAAAAACCAGCACAGTTTTATCTATTCTGCCGCGTTGTCGTCTATTATAGTGTATTATTTATTTCGACCACTAAAGAATAAATAGAAAATTGTTCTGAATAACCGATTTGTGTCGAAAATCCTCTTACTCTTTAGACATGTATGCAAGAAACTAGACAAAAAGATTCATCTGTTTAGCCTTAATCTTACAACAGCGATTTCCACATGCTTTATACTCCCCTTAAGACACAAAAATGTTAAGAAATATTCGAATGCTCTGAAAGAGTACTCACTATTCAGTACAGTTTTCAGAGCGATTGAAATTTCTTGGTCATTTTTTAAAGAAATAATCCGGAGGAAGCGATTTGTAAGTTGTAAAAAAGATCCAAAAGAAAGACAAGACTTTTTCACTGTATTGAGAATTCGATGACTTGCTGATCCGCTTTTTGAAATGAATCTTCTACGAGTTAATGTTTTAATTATTTTATTGCATTTAATTTTCTAATCATATCACATATAGAGGTTAAGTGAATTTTTTTTACACATTTACTGCGATTTATGTCGGAGTGAGGACTGTAAGAAGCCATGGCGTTCCAACCTTAAAATTCGCTACGTTTTGAAATATCCTTCAATTTTAGAGTATGATGAATTAATATGGGACATGACATGATATTTTTGAAAGAATATTATACAAAAATAGTGATCATATTACTCACTCTTATTTGTAATCAACGTTGATGAATCGATCTTTATACAAAAATCTTCGTGAGTATAAAAATAACAATTTTGACCCGTATTTTCAACAGTTTGAATAACTATTTTCGAGTTTGATCCTAAAATAGCAATGCCGCGTTGCAGGACAAAAAACTTGTGAAACAGAAGGAATTCAAAAATCACTTCGAAGTGATTTTTAAAATCCTTAACTCTGTAATATTGAACCTTCGTCTTGATTATTAACTTTTTAGACCTAATGTTAGTGATTTATATGAATCTCGAATATTTAATTAATGTTGTTGATATTATTTAGCAATTTTTCATTTTCAATTTGTAGTTTAGGACAAGAATATTACAAGACATGATTCATACTTTTTTATTTATAATTTTTAAAAGAAGTCGTCTAAAATTTGGAAACATTCCTAAATTGTGTTTTTATATATAAGCACTTTATTGAGATAATGTGAGAAAAATGTAATTAAGGGAAATATGGAAAATGACTAGGACTTAAAATGGTAAAATTTTGGCAGATACCAAATTTAAAGAATGTCTGCAAATAAAATGCAGTATCGCAGAAGGAATTAAGTGGGAGCCTATCGTAGATTTATCGTTCGAAACGATTCTTACGTCCACTGTCATCCGTTTCATTTGTAGTAAGCGCAGACGAGTGAGCTTTTTGTCCCGTTTCGAAAAACTGCTTGTCGAAACACCCAAAAAAAAAGAACCGATAGATCCAGACAACTAGGCCCTTGTAGGCCTATGCGTGTCTGACTCACTGATGCTGTTAGAACCCGTGAATGCCAGTCGCTTCACCGAAATTGCGGGGCAGTGACATAGGATGTGAATAGCTGTCTCAACATCCTTTTCGCACAGACGACAAAGGGGACTATCCATGAGCCCTATCTTATGTCTGTGATAGTTGAGGTTTTCATGCCCTATAAACATTTCTGTTAGGACCTTGACTTCATTCATACCGAGCTTGCGTAATTCCGCAGCTCGAAATCTCATTACCTTTAATGCCACTGTATCCAGGGATCCAAAGTAGAGTCACTTTGTTTTCCGTCGCTAGATTGTTAAGTGCCTCAAAGCACTCCTATCCTAGTAGCGACGTACACCTTGTTCCAATCGGGGCCACTATATCAGCCCCGCTGTCTGAGCAAATGCGGATATTTCTTCTATTGCCATACTCCTGTGCCTTGTAGCCACACTGGAGCATGGCCATGTTCTCCGTTCGTAGGACTGTGGCATAGTACCCCATAAGGAGTGTAAAGCCCATTCCACTCCTCCTGCGATAGACAACGACTCCTGATTTCTTCTTGTTCTTGGAGCCATCTCTGAATCAGTTGCCCACATCACCAGGCAAATTTTCATCGCCGTTTCATCGCCGTTAGCCCATTTTTCTCTCGTGGATAGGCTGACTCTATAGTTCTTATCGAAGAGGTAGCAAATAGGCGTTTTGTCCCTGACCATGCTCAAGGTCGGCCTACTCGCGATGTCGGTTGGGATCCGCAATCCTGTCGAGATCCTTCCGCCGTTAACCATGTTTATTCTTCAGGCTGCCTTCGCAGCCATGGGCTTGATGGTGAGATGGAGGGACTCCAAACCTGTTAATGCCCCCAATGCTACTGTGGGTGTCGACTTTGAGGCACCAGTGATGCCTCTTAGAATCAGTCCCCTGATTATTTTCAGTTGAGATTTCACAGTGGACAGTTCGACCTGCTCCACCAGACCACCGCCGCATAAGTAAATCTGGGTAGCAAGAACGCAGTATAGATCCACACCAGTGTCTCCAGCTTCAGGCCCCAATTTTTCCCTATGGCTCTCCTAGAAAGCCAAAGAGTCGCTATGAGTTTTTTGCACTTGCTTTCCTGGTGCTGGTTCCATAACGGCTTACTATCCAGGATGACACCTAGGTATTCAGCTCGCTCAGTGATTCTCAGTTGTTGTCCACCCAGTTTCAATGTACTCGTGCTCCCCCACCATTTTTAGTAGGGAAGATGTGAGGCTGATGGGACGGAAAACCTTGGCTGAAGTATGACTGACTTTATCTGTTTTTAGAATAGAAACCACTTTCGTGCCTCTCCATGCCGTCGGGACAAGTCTCAGTGTCAGACTAGCCCTAGCAGGTCTCACCAGCAGCCCTATAATGGACTCCTTAGCCTTCTGTAGAAAGACTGGGTATATGCCATTCGGATCTGGAGACTTGTGAGGGCCGTGAGACTTCAGGGCCCATCTGACCCTGGAAAGAATGACAATGTCGCGGGCTAGCTGTTGCGGGCCCAGTTGAGCGACAGACGACTTTGGATGCCTTCGAGGTGTCGTTTCTTTTTTCCAAGACCTTATGATGCCTGGGGAATGTGCCTTGATCAGGTGTGTCAGGGTCTCTTTATCCGACACTTAGTATCCTCCGTCGGGCTCCGTTCACCAGTGTGCCTCCCCTGCCTTTCGGATTCCTGTGGGTCAACAAATTCTTTTCATAAGTAGATTTGATGGCCTCCGTAAAAGTTTTGGCTGACATCTCCACGGTGTCCACGTCCCTAATTGACTTGGGCACCTCTAAAAGTGCACTTCTTAATTCACTGGAATACTGATCTCAGTCCGTTCTTCTTGGGTTTTTGGCCCACGTAGGGCTCGAGGATACGGTAGATTCCAATTCGAACTCTATCTGTGAGTGATCTGAAAGAGTGGATTCGTCTGAGACTCTCCACTTCTTCACTTTATCCCTAAGACTACTAGTACGAAGGGTGATGTCAATGACATCTTTCCTGACCAAGTTGTAAAGCGTCGGGGCATTCCCCGTGCTGAGAATGTCTGAATCGGTAGTTATTAAATATTCAAATACGTCATTCTCTCCTGAGTTAGTGTCCGTGGTATCCCACAATGTATAATGGAAGTTGGAATCGCACCCCATTAATAGTAGGAGCCCCTTACCTTGCAGGATTCTACAAGTGTACGTACGTCCTCTGGTGGGTTGGTTTTTCTGTCATACGGAAAGTAGGCTGATCCCATGACTAGCTTCCCGATTACTCTGAGATCTGTGGATATCACGATCAGATCTCTCGAACACAATTCTAGCAGCGGGAAAAAGTTATCTCCTTTCGCCAGAATACGGGCCCTAGAATTAGCCGCCTTGGGGTCCCTGTAACAAAAGCCAGCCCCCCCCCCCATCTTATCCCCTTAGGGTATTTCTGACTAACCAAGTTTCTTGAATTAGTGAGATACCTGTGTGCCTTACAGCCATGCCCTTCTGCAGAACTGTAGAGGCGCCTTTGCTGTGATGCAAGTTAATTATTTTGTGTAATGGTTGGACCGGGAGCAGATAACTACGTCTGCCCCCGATCTTCCTCCGTCCTAACATGCTTCTCCTGTCCTTGACCGGCAACCATTAAGTTCACCTGACCAAGGTGGTAGAAGGGCCTTTTGTTAAGGACAGCGAGAGCCCTCGCCTGGGACTCAGAAATCTGCAAAACTAGGAGTTGCTTAAGTCCTTCTGTTGTACCCCCCTCCTGTGGCCAGACGTGCCTGACGATATGGCAGGACGATGTTTTCAGTAAGGAATTGAAACCTTCCAGGCGCCGAAGGACCACAGATGAATCTTCCAATTTACCTGGAATCCACGCCGTAGTTCTTAACATCCTTTGGATCAATTCAACCTCACCCACTTTGAGGTCTGCACCTTCCCAGGGTCTTGTCTTGGCTATTGTGTTCTGCAGCCAAGCTTTAACCACTGGGTCGGCTTCGACAAAGATGAACACCCCTCCCCTATAGAAAGAGGTCTTAAATTTTGACCATTGATTTGGGGACACTCTTTTGAGTGCCCTCCAAGTGGCCTCTATGAGGGGCTCGAACTGCTCCACAGTGAGCATCGAGTCCGGATAGCTCGTTGCCGTCACCACTATCGTCAGGGGGTTAGTTCTCTGGGCAGCTGTCAGTCCAGCCCCCGACGACTACCTGTTCACCGGCACCTGGGCTGGCTTATACCCTTTTGTAGGGTCAGCTCCCTCGGTGGGGTGTCTTTTGAGCCTTTCCTCCTCTTCAGGGTCACCGTGCTGGTTGTCGACATTGTTGTTGCCGATGTGACAGCGCCCACAGCCGCCGTTCAAGCCTGCTGCGCTTACCTCCTTAATTTTCTTTTCAGAGAACCGTTGATGCCTTTCTTTTTTTTGGAAGACTCCTTGGTCGCTTCAGTCTCCATAGCCTCACTCAGAGGGACCGTCAATCCCTCAACTTCCAAGAGAGTTAGGTGCACAGCCGCCGCCTGAGTTTGGCTGTCCGGAGGGACAAATAGAGAGGAAGTAGTTGTGTTAGACCCATGTGGGCCCAACCATTCTCCCTCCTCCATGACCTCCCTTCCTCCTTTTCCCTTCAATTTTTTATGTTTAAAGGTTTTCATAATAATCCCACGAGAATGAACGATCCGCCTTCGCAGGTCCCCACATGCAAGAGTAAGACTAGATACGCGGGGAGGTCATCCGGTGTCCTCGAGAGGCCGTTACGACACTTTTTCATACCCCTAGGTGCCAAAGTGCCAGAGGCACGGTCACTCAACTCCCCTGACTTAGGGGGATGGTCATAATGAGTGAAACACTGAATGAATAACCGTTCGTGGGCAACCATACCAACGGAGGGCTGTTTTTAGGTCGCAATGCGGGCCATAGGACATTCTCGTCCCGACTTCAAACTGGGGTCGGTCCGGGAGGATCCTCGACCCAGGGATCCAGCATTATTTGCGTTGGCAAGGCCCTTCCGCCCTTCTACAATACTACAATCATCCATGCCCACTCATCGGAGAGCCCGTCTATAGGGATCCTATCATTCATATCCATATTCATGCAAACCGAGGGTCGTTTGACGACATTGTCCTACATGCTTAAGCCTCCCCGCTAACTACGAGGTGCTACAGCCCCGAGGGGAGGCAAATAATATACTATCGGGAGTTTAATGTGCGTATTTTTAAAACTTTCACGTACAAACAGAAAAAACAAATACAATGAGAATTGAAAGGAAGCAGTTGAATGTGAATGTATCAAAAATTATTTGAAGAGTGCATTTTCAGGGTTGTTACAGAACTCAATGACAATCCTGTATTGGAATAATTTTTGAAGTGAAACTTCTTATGGCGCGTAGTTAAAAAAAAATGGGGAGTGAAATGGATGGACCGTGGTCCGTAAGATCGTAAGACCGGATGGATAGAGGAAGACGGAC
>JAUMHM010051966.1:0-14966 GCA_032362435.1 Melikaiella ostensackeni
ATGACAAGCATACAGATTTTTTGTTTGTGGCGTCATCTCTGTGTCAGGCCGAAGACTTTTCAGCCCATGTAGTAGACGTCCAATAGCAACGGAAATGTTGAAAAATTGAATTTGTTATAAACAAATAAGTGAATGAAAATGTTTCCGTGGGGATTAGCAGAAATTCGTCACTTGATTCGCACTAAATTTGACTATTCATAGATGAAAAGAATTTTTTAGTTGAATTAATGTACTCGTATGTTCATAAATAATTTCTTATTTCATAAGCAAGTTTTATAAACAATTGTCCATAGTAGGTACTAATGATGGAATAAATAAAGTTTTTCTAAGAAATCGATCATATATTACCTGGAAATGAAACCTAAGTATTATATTTGGTCATCGAATAAAAATGGATAATTGTTCAAACAATATTAATTAACAAATGCAATATTTACGTATTTTTGGACGTACAAACTTGGTTCTTTCGACTCAATCAACTGTAAATAACTAATTTCTAAATTTTTATGGACATTCCGATGACAATAAATAATTTTTATCGTAAAGAACAATTGTTAAACAAATGTTAAACATTTTATGTATTTATAAATAAAATTCCACTATTTTTCACGGACTTCTTGCTATGAATTGCTAACATTTGATAATTGACTAAGCAAATTAAGTTAACAAATGCATTATTTGTCTATTTTTTAGCATTTAAACTTTGTTCTTTTAGCGTAATCAACTGTTGATAACAAATTTTATAACTTTTTTTAGATACTTCGATAAGGATCCACCATTCTTATTGTTATTAAATTTCTTTAACAAATCGTCAATTGTTATCAACTAATAGTAAGAAATTATTGCGCAGTTATTTTAAGTATATTCCACAAGAAGAACGCAATTTCAGCTTACCAATACATTAGCCGAGAAAAATTTGTTTTTAACATTGTTAATAACAATAAGAATAGTGGATCGTTATCGAAGTATCTGAAGAAAATTGGAAAATTTGTTATTAATAGTTGATTACGCTAAAAAAAACAAAATTTAAATTCTGAAGAAAAGCCAAATAATGCATTTGTTAATTAAGTTTGTTTAAACAATTGTCAAATGTTAGCAATTCATAGCAAGGAGTTATTGCTAAATAACTGGCTGTTACGTCCGTGAAAAAAGTGAATTTTATTTATAAACACATAAAATGATAAAAATTTCTTGAGGCAATTGTTGTTTCCAGTAAAAGTTATTTATGGCCATCATGATGTCCTTAAAAATTCAGAAGTTAGTTGTTTACAGTTGATTGCGTCAAAAGAACCAAGTTTGTACGTCCAGAAATAGCCAACTATTGCATTTATTAATTATTATTGTTTAAACAATTATCCATTTTTATTTGATGACCGGATATAATACTAAGGTTTCATTTCCAGGTAATATATGATCGATTTCGTAGAAAAAAGCTTTATTTATTCCAACATAAATACCAGATATGGATAATTCTTGATGAAGCTTGCTTGTTAGATAATATTATACGTTGTTAGTGTAACTGCTCTCTGCATTTACAGGGTTGAGACTGTCATTGTTAAGTTACAAGTTACAATGCCTGCATTACAGTTAGTGTAAAATTAATTGGGAAATATGCTTTGAAAATTAAATCTATTGAATGTGTCTAAAAGTGATGTTTTTGCCTATTTGGGTGATATATTTGAATATGAAATGGATGGATTTCATTTTTTTGCGCCTTTCTGTCTTACTTTTGGTTTACTTCTTAGAATTTTATTTCTTTATCGTCTTTGCATGTCTGTTTGTTTTATTGGCTGCTTTCTTGGCGATTTTGTTCGTTTTAGCTGTTTTTTCGCAAGTCTCTTCCGCTGTTTCTTTTTTTCTCCGTTTGGGAAGATGTCGCACTTCTCAGAGGATAAAATCTTCTTCAGTTGAAGTTTGCCATCCTGTGTAGGAATAAAAGCGTGGTACAGTAGTGTACCGGGAATCGTTACTGATTGGTCAAATCGTCCTTTCAGAATCTCGGTAGCTAAGGCGTGACTTTCTTTGCTGTTGAAAAAAATTACGGTTTCTTTGCAGTTACTCTTTGTTCCACTGCAGGAGGTCAAGTAAATGCGATGCTGTAAGTAAGTGATTAATCCCACAAACACAATCTTCACTGACACTTTGCACAACACCAATCACACAACTGTTTTGTTTGGAAGAAAGTTGAGATTTGGAGAGATCAAAAAGGCAATCGGGTGTAAAATTCAACAAGCAAAGATTTTCGGAGGTTGATTTTCAACGTAAATATAGATACATCCTTTCTGTTACAGATCACGTCAAGAACTGAAAGAGCATTCTCACAGGTGCTACAGTTTAACGACTTTCGAAATTCAAAGAAAATCGAAAGAGAGATACTTAAATTTCAATGGGTCGCGGTAGTAAAACCAACTGTGTCGGCACAGCGTGAATCTCGAGCCACTTGAAAACACGAGGGTCAGTGGCCGACTTATTCTCAAAAATTTTTTATCTTTTTATAACAGGGTATTATATTGTCGAAAATTTTTCCACATCGGTTCTCAGATTAACTGAATGATCATTACTAGCTATGTGACACATTTTAAGCACCAGACGTTTACGATAATGGCTTTCACTCGCTAGAATTTTTGCGTTTTACAAGTCGAAAGGGTGATCTTTCTGTATACTGTGTTTTGTAAGCGCGGTCTGTTTCTTAGGTTCGCTATTTATGTCTTTCTTGTGTTCCTTTACCCGCACTCCTAAAGGACGTTTCGTTCGACCGGTATAAACCGCTCTACAATTTTGGCCTTTGCATCAAATGCAGTAAACAATATTTCTACTTTCCAATCTATTTAGTTTGTCTTTCGTAGGTTTCAAGACCATTGTAAGATCTCCCTTGTCCTCAAACATCGCAGTTATGTCGTAGCATGCGAAAATTCTTGCGATTCGCTGGGATGACCCTCCTGCGTACTATTTACTAATAAAAGACCTAATTTCCACATTTGGAACTATTTGATCAATTCAACGTTTTTCTTTTTGCGCTAGAATATTTCATCTGAAATTGATGTTTTCTCTAACAAATTCTTGCGGGTAATTATAAGTCACACTCTTTTTGTATTTTTAGGCATGACTTGCATCAAAATTCGAGCTTCTACTGGACCACGTAGGTGTTCGGTACCAATTACAATTTATTTTTTGAGTAGCATTCCTTTGAAAAGTAATATCCAGAAAGTTTATCGCTCTATTTTCTTCTCGCGTGGCTTAAATATCAAATTTGTTCGAATCAAAAACTTGCAGAACGCGTTCTACTTCGTCTTCCTAAAACGCTACTAAAATATCATCTACATATCTGAAATACAACGGTACCTGGAATCCTGTTTCTGGTAAAATATATTTTCTAAATCGTCCATCACTACGTCTGTTAAAATTGGTGAAAGTTTGGAACTCATTAGCATTCCTCTTTTTTGGAAGTACCTTTTACCCTCAAAATTGAAGTCCGTGCTATCAAGACATAATCTAGGTCCCTTCCCACAATGTTGAGTCGAATATCAAAAAAATACCAGAGGCTGGTCAAGATCGTCATAAAACAAGATTATGATACAAAAATCAATGAATTGTTAAAAGATTGAAACACTTATATTTCGCGATAAAAAAATACCTCCAAAAAAATTGTGAGGAATGCAACAAAGTTAGTTTGAAAAATGGGAATCAGCCGAATATATAAATAAGCTTATTACGACCAATCTTAAAATATATCACGCTAATCCCTCCAGATTTTATGGTCTACCGAAGATCTATGAAGCAGATGCCCCGCTTAGGCTGATCGTATCGTATGTAGGTAGTGCGACTCACGATTTAGCATGTTTCGTAAAAAAACATTATTTCGAATAATATTGTAGCTCTCCTACATCGAGAGTGCTTAAAAGCTTCGATTCAGTGAAAAAATGCGAGACATTAGGCTCCCGAAAAATCACGTGTTCGTATCACTGGACGTCGTATCGCTCTTCATTAATGTGCGGAAAGAAAAGGACTATTTCGCTGGCCCCAGCACCCACGCAAATTTAACTTTTCTTGGGCCAAATATTCAGTACAGAACTTGTTAAAATTTGTACAACCAAAATTAGAATTTGTACAACACTGGAAGTACCTGATTTCTCAAAAAAACACTGGTGGGGCCAGCGAAATATTTCGCTGGCCCCGACATTATCCAAAATCAACTTTATATGGGTGTATTAATTTCGTCTTAATTTGTTCAAATTTGTACAACCAACTTCCACCCCTAAAAACTACCCCATGTGACAAACACCATGGCCGGGCCAGCAAAATATTTCACCAGTCCCGACATTATCCAAAATCAACTTTATATAGGTGCATTATTTTCGTCTTAATTTGTTCAGAATTGTACAACCAACTTCCACCCATAAAAACTACCCCCCATGTGCCATATAAACTTGATTTTGTATAATATCGGGGCTGGCTAAATATTTCGCTGGCCCGGCCATTGTGTTTGCCACATGGGGGGTAGTTTTAAGGGGTGGAAATTGGTTGTACAAATTTAAAAAAATTAATACGAAAATAATGCAGCTATATAAAGTTGATTTTGGATAATGTCAGGGCTGGCGAAATATTTCGCTGGACCGGCCATGGTGGTTGCCACATGGGGTAGTTTTTAGGGGTGGAAGTTGGTTGTACAAGTTTGAACGAATTAAGACGAAAATAGTGCACCCATATAAAGTTAATTCTGGATAATTTCGGCGCTGGCAAAATATTTCGCTGGACCGGCCATGGTGTTTGCCACATGGGGGTAGTTTTTAGGGGTGAAAGTTGGTTGTACGAATTTGAACAAATTAAGACGAAAATAAAGCACCCATATAAAGTTGATTTTGGATAATTTCGGGGCTGGCGAAATATAGTATTTCGCTCGCCCGGCCATGTTGTTAGTCACATGGGGGGAGAGTTTTTAGGGGTGGAAGTTGGTTGTTCAAATTTGAACAAATTCAGGCGAAAATAATACACCCATATAAAGTTGATTTTGGATAATGTCGGGGCCAGCGTAATATTTTGCTAGCCCCGCCAGTGTTTTTTTGAGAAATCAGGTAGTTCCGGTGTTGTACAAATTCTAATTTTGGTTGTACAAATTCTAATTTTGGTACTAAAAATTTGTACAAATTCTGTACTAAATATTCGGCCCAAGAAAAGTTGAATTTGCATGGGTGGTGGGGCTAGCGAAATGGTCCTCGAAAGCAAGGACAGTTGCAGCGGTTCACAGCAGGTGGAATCAAATTCCCGCTAAAACATAAATTCCATGGGAAGATTTTGAGGACGGGCTTAGATTATGTCTTGATAGCACGGACTTCGATTTTAAGGGTACAACGTACTTCCAAAAATGAGAATTACCAATGGGTTTCCCACTTTCACCAATTTTAGCAGACGTAGTGATGGACGATTGAGAAAATGATATTCTACCAAAAATAGGATTTCAGGTACCGTTGTATTTCAGATATGTAGATGATATTTTAGTAGTGCTTCCGGAATACATAGTAGAAGACGTTCTGCATATTTTTAATCCGAACGATTTTGATATTAAATTCACACCCGAGCGAAAAAAAAATAGAACGATAAACTTCCTAGATGTTACTTTTCAAAAGAAGGATAGTTAACATCGATTCTGCTTTCCCACAAAAAATTTCATCATGATAATTGCCACTGGTAGAGGACACACATAAAACTTTTACCCACAAGAATTTGTTATAACAAATATCAATCTCAGTTTGAATATTCTAGCACAAAAAGAACAGCGTAGAATTGATCAAATAGTTCCAAATGTGTAAATTACGTCTTTTATTAGTATTTCGTACGTAGAAGGCGTATCCGAACGATTCGCTACAATTTTGGCGTGTTTCGGCATAACTACGGCGTTTAAAAGCAAAAGTGATCTTACAGAGGTCTTAAGACCTACGAAAGATAAACTAAATAGATCAGAGAGTAGCAATATTCTTCACGGCATTTGGTGCAAATGCCGAAATTGTAGAGCTAGTAATGATCATTCGGTCAATCTAAGAACCGATGTTGAAGAACTTTCGAAAATATACACTAGCGTCTACACCCCGACTGCAACTTTGCACTCGGGCCTCGTATTGTGCGCGCGTACCGCCAACCTACTCGCGTGAAATTTTGAAATCGATGTTTCAATTAGCTTTGAAGATATCTATTACTTATCATAATGTGAGGCTTCAGACTTTTTTTCTTTCTGTTAATGAATTGAATCGTAACTTAAAAATGCCTTTTTTGTTTCTAATTATGGAGCCTGAAAGTTTTTGGCTGTGAGTGTTTCCAAAAGGAACTAATTAGCCACTTTGTGTTACAATGTAATTTGTTATTCAAAAAAATAAATTGCATGAGTATGTAATAAACTGCGTAAGTATCTAATTTGATGCATTTTTTTGTAATGAATTTACAGCAAGAGAATTTTGCTCATCTTGACTTAGTTTTTCAAAACGTCTGCTTTTCTATACCCAGTGGTGACAATATTTTTCTGAATGCTTTTAGATACCACAAAGCAACCATGAAATAGGAAAATTTCAAACCATTTATTTAGCACATTTCGCTACTTTTATTTACGGTTTTCGAATAATAATGAAAAAAAGCTTTTTAAAACACAGTATTGGTCACCTCATACTGTCAGGATTAATTTTCACACAGATGGCTGCGGTGAAGAAAAAAAAATCAATTTTTTGTCATGATTTTATATTTTTGTAATTGACAATATTTGAATAAAACGAATATTTTACGATAAAGAGATGTATTATTGTGTACAATATTCTACCAGATTTTGCGAATCCCATGCTCTTGGAGCGCATTCTAATGCGTGAAACGGAAATTGTGTTTTTAATTTATTTGAGGTTACGTTTGGTAGTTCCGATCGGCTTTGAAAGGAATTGGAATCTTAATTTTTTCACTGGTTTATGAGGATGGAAAATGGAGGACTGAAAAGGCATTCTTAGGGATTAAAAATTTTTAATACCTTTCAATGCAAGCCTTCTCACCGGGCACTTGTACCAAACTACAAATTCTTTTTTAGATAAATGTACTGCTTATAGTTATTAAAACTTGAAAAATATCAATGCCTTAAAGGTTATGTTCCTTAACAGCGACGCGATATCACTTTTTACATATATATTCATTTTTATTTTTGACAGTTTATATTTAAAAGAATTGTTTTACTTACTTTCGGTATGATTTTTGAAATGCATCCTCAGGCTTCTTCTGTGGCTGAATTTATTTGTGCAATGTTCACAGTTAAAGGGATACGACTTAACCTCCGCTATCTCATTCAGTTTTTGTAAGTGGAATTTTCGAGCATGACGTCTTAAATCACTGTTACGAGTGAAAGTACGTTCGCATTCTATGCACACGAAACGATCTATGTTTATGGATATATACATATATAAATATAATTTCAATCGCATGAAAATCAAAACGATCAAACAATTCCACTTGCACGAAAATCGAGCCGGTCAAACCATCACAGGCAGGACACGAAATTTGCCGATCGCAGCCGAGCGCAAAGTTGCATTCGAGTAGTAGACGCTTGTAAAATATACTACCCTGTTATGAAAAGATAAAGAAAATTTTGAGAACAAGTGGACCACTGACCCTCATCTTCTCAAGTGGCTCGAGTATCAGGATGTGCGGAGACAGTCGGCTCCCTTTAATATTAAAGTATCTGTCTTCCGATTTTCTTTGAATTTCGAAAGTCGTTAAACTGTACCACCTCCGAGAATGTTCTTCCAGTTTTCGATGTGATCTGCAACAGAGTGGATGTCTCCATATTTACGTTGAAAACTAACCTGCTAAAGTAAAAAGAAATTTCTTGTTGAATTTTACACTCCTTTGTGCTTTTGATGTTCTTGAATCTTGATTTATTTTTATTTCAACAATTGTGTGATTTTCGTTGTGCAAAGTATCAGTGAAAATTGTGTTTATGGGAATTCTCACTAACTTACAGCATCGCATTTACGTGATCTTCTGCAGCGGAACGATGAAAAGACACAAGGAGAGAGAGAGTTGTGGAGAGAAGGAAACCGCACGTGGAACAAATATACATAAGTCGATTCATGCATTCTTAATTTTTTAAGTTGTATACCAAATAGTGTATACCAAAGATGAAATTAATTCTTAATTCATTAAGTACACATCTGGCACTAGAGACGACCCCTATCCGAGGCCGAAACGTTTGCCAAATTCATATTGTAACAAGCTACTGCATGTAATGATACATACTCATAAGATCTTAATGCCAATACAAAAAGCTTCTAAGAATATATGATATAGTTCATCGTTTTGTCATTAGGTTCGCCAAAAAGCAGAACATCTTACTCAGGTATGACCGGTAAATAAATGATGAGTTATGAAACCAACAGGCAATGTAGAAAACTGTTTTACCTCCTCTCTTTTTAGATGAATAGTAAAACACTCCAAGTATCGCAGCGGCCAGTGTTGTTGTGTTGCTGCCTATTATGAGGCAATACTCATTTCAATTATTACATACAAAATATTTATTTTCCGGAAAAACCGTCCTTTTCGGTAAATCTTTCTACTCCTTAGATTATGTATGCAAATGACTAGACAAAATGGCTTCTTCGTTTGGCCTCAGTCTTACAAACTAGATTTCCCGATGATGTCCAGGGCCCTCAACTAGTCCTTCTTGACCGACGGTTGTGGTTTTGCCTGTCAAAAATGCTAACGAAAAATCGAAAATTCACCTTTTGAGCCAAACGACACGAGATACGAAAAAAATGTTGAGAACCTACATTGTTTATCTCGTAAAGTTGTGCGAATTTACCTTGGACTATTTCGTGATAAGATGCACGTTATTTGTTTTAATCCTAAAAAATGTTACTAAAAGTAAGAAATTCCATTTTCCAGCCAAGCTATGCAAGATACAAAAAAAATAATTAACGTTAAAAATTGTTCATCTCAAGAAGATCTACAAACTTGGTTGATACTATTTCTTGGTAAAACAAAATTTCACATTTTGGACATACTTTAATCGAGTGCGAAGCGCGAGACACGTGACGAGGATGCATTCGTTGAAGCGGAAGGAGCTATAACAAAAGGGAATTCTAAATTACTAAATTATAGTTACTAATGGTTTGATAGATTTTTTTATGTATCATAATCACTTTGTTGACACAAAAATACTCAAAAATGGCCTCAGTTACACTTTTCGGGGCGTATCTCTCAAACAGCTAGAGCATTTTTTTTTTATTTCAAAGAAATCCATCTGCTTTCATTCGTCTCCTTGAAATTTTATTGTATGTTTCTAAACTAATTTAGTAGTAATGGATATGGAAGACAGTATAGTGAAAGTTGAAAAGGCCTGATCATACGATGTGATGACCTATTTTATTAATTGAAGTGTCTATTCATTCAGCTTTTCAGGACAACTAGACAAACCAAATTGAAATGGCTATTCCTCTAGCTTTTCTTCACGACTTTCACTACCAATATTGTGAAAATAAAATAATAATGATTGCAATCAATATACGTCCAAACACTTCGATCGATATCCGCGTTATTATCAGTTATTATAACAGTTTCGATCCATAGAGGTCATGTTTGCAAATCGATTATCGCTATCGAAGCTATCAACTTCTGAGAAATATCGATGTGTCAGCACACACACGCGCTAATGTCTGAACGGAGTTTGTCATGAAGTAATCATAGTCGCAAAACAAATTAAATTGAACCGCTCCCGATCAAAAGCGGATACGCGTGGATTCAGCCTGAGAAGTATTGTCCTGAAGTCAATTTTAAAAATCGTTCGGATTTCAATTTTAAGGTCTGATACTTGTGAATTATATATTGTGTTATATACTACTATTCTATATATACTATATATTCACATATTACTTGTGAATTTGAAAGCGCTCCTTTCTTCCTCTTGCAAAAATTTGTAGGTTTTAAAGTAATTGGTAAAAAGTAGATTTTTCGAATACAAAATATTGCAATATTTTTTTTACTTGAACTCGCACTAACTCAGCCAATTTTCAGAATTTTTTTATTTTATTGATACTAAATTACGTGTTTGAGTCTTCTGAAACTATTTGAGAAAAAAACATAAGTATTTCATTTAACAAACAAGTTGTTAATTTCTTTTTGAAACTTTGCAAAAATCATGAATTTGAACCTTCAAGTGCTTCGTGTATTGAGCGAATTTCAAGCAACGGCAAACTTCCAGTTAGAAGGTTGTTGATTGAGCTTTAAAGAAGTTTTCTGAAAAGTCTTAGCTCAATCGGATTAATGGTTAAAAAATGATGAATGTTTTGAATTGCAAGCTGCAATCTTAACGCTGCCCGATGCACGTGATTCCTCGGCTACGGATGTGTTGCAGTGGACGATATGAAGGTCGAGTCGGATAACAAAATAAATGATAGGAACCGTTTGTAGTTCTCTTCTGAAATATACTATAAATAAAGTTCACATTAGTTAATACCCTATTAATTTGAGGAAAAATCTCAAAATGAATAGAGGTAGAAAAAGAAATAGACATGGAGAATTACACAGGCCCACAAAAAAAACTTTTTTTCTGAGCCGTGAATTCCAGTATGATATTCTTATGTATATTTTCCCGCTGAAACCGAATCCGCAACCCGTTTAACCCCTACACGTCAGGATTTTGACATAACCACAAAAAACAGCAAAAAAATCACTGGAAGCAATAAAATCATCTACTTCGTGCTAAGTTAATCAATGGGTAGTGTGTACAATATTTTTAACGCACGTCTAGCGATACCAGATGCACCCTTGAATGTTACTTCTCGGACGATTCCATCTCGTCCTGGGTGAATCTCAATGATGCGTGCGAGACCCCACTCTGAAGGGGGAAGATTGTCTTCTTCGACAACCACAAGAGTCCGGACCGTGATGTTCTCTTGGTAAAGCAGTCAAAGAACTCACAATCAAGAAATGAGCTGGAGTGAGTCAGAGGATATCGTTAGGATCGGTTGACAATGGGATGAGTGGACGCGAATTGAGGATTGCCTCGATCTCAACGACATAGGTATGCAGTTGTTCATAGGTGAGCAATGTATTTCCGGCTACTCGAACAAAATGATGCTAAAAGGATTTTACGGCAGCCTCCCAAAGTCCTCCAAAGTAAGGAGCTCTAGGCGGTATAAAACGCCAATTAATTTCTTTGGTTGATAAAAATTGCTGAACTTCTTTACTTTTAATCATGTCCGTTAACTGCTCCAACAGCTTCCTTTATTCATTGTTAGCTCCAACCAAGTTCGTAGCATTATCTGAATTCATCGATTGCGCAATTCCGCGATGAGCAAAAAAGCGTTTTAAGCAAGCGAGGAACGCGTCTATCGTTTTGTCATTTGCCAGTTTCAAATGAACTGCCTTTATAGCAAAACAAACAAAAACCGATACATACGTTTTTATTTTTTTCCTATTTCTATGACGATCCTCTTTTACGTAAAATGGACCACAAAAATCAACGCCCACGTGAAAAAAAGGTCGTGTTAAAGGAAGTCGAGGTTTCGGCAAATTTACCATTAAATAATTTACTTCACGGGGCTTCGCTCTGAAACAAGTGACGCATTCTCGAATAATGTGTCGAGTCGCATTTCGTCCATCGATAGGCCAATACGTTTCTCGAACTCCGAACAATGTTGCATTCGTTCCAGCATGCATTTGTTTGAGGTGTTCATCTCGGATGAATAATTTCGTGATGTGATGTTTCTTAGGGAGAATAATCGGATTTTTTTGAGACTCAGGAATTAGGGCTTTACCTAATCTTCCGCCGACCTCAATTAAACCATCGCCCAAAAAAAGATTCAACCGGAAGAGACTGCTTTTTTGATCTACCTGTTTGCCTTTGGATAAAGCCTGTATTTCTGACGAAAAACCCTCAGATTGAGTCAATTTTAATATTACATATGACGCTGAATCTAACGAATTTGGTAAAAGCGGACCCATTTGTCTCGAATGCTTGACTTTAATTTTCAAATTACAGATAAATCTTAAAAAGATACCACTATTTTTGGCGAACGTTTTTCTGGTACATCTGAAAGCTTGAAATCAAATTGGGGCCAATTGTTTTCGTGACACCTCAACCACTGAGGACCGTGTGTCCAAAGAGTGTTATTTAAAAATTCATGAGGATTTTGACGACGTGATACACAATCCGCGGGATTATCGAGAGTTGATACGTGTCGCCAGTCTTTAGGCTGAGTCGTTGCCTGAATTTCGGAAACTTGATTAGCTACGAAAGTTAATAATGTGTAAGGTGGTGCATTTATCCAATTTAATGCGATTGTTGAATCTGACCAAAAAACCTTCTTCGAAATTTCTATCTGCAGTGAGCGAATCGTGGAATTGAATAATGAACTAGTAATGCAGCTGCGCACAGCTCCAGTTAAGGCAAGGTAATTGTTTTGAGCGGAGCGACGCGTGATTTAGAACATGTAAGCTCACAGTGGTGACTCCCGCGATTATCTGTCGAACGAAGATGCAGACAAGCCCCATACGCCTTTCTGCTCGCGGCACAAAAACCGTGCAACTGGCTTTCAATCGAGGACTCGAGAATTATGCATCGCTGATATCTCACGGTGTTGAGTAAAGGTAACTTTTTCTTATGCTCTAACCAAATTTCGTGAATCTCAGGTGGAACTTGATGATCCCACCCTAATTGATGTTCCCACAGCTGTTGAATTAATATCTTGCCTACAACAGTGATTGGGCCTAAACACCCTAGGGGGTCAACAAGTTCCGAGCTTTGAGAGAGAATGGATCGCTTAGTAGCATTATCATATGAATTTGAAAAATTGACAGAGTACAGCATTAAATCGGTTTTAGGATCCAAATGAATTTCTCATGCCTTAATCGTTTCGGAAGGATCGAGGGACATATAATTATTTAAAGTATCGTTTGAAAAGTCTTGCGATAATTTTGGCTTATTTGAAGCCCATTTGCGAAGATTAAATCCACCTTTTTATAAGAGCTGAATCAAGTCATCTCGAATTTATCGAGCTTCGTTAACTGCTTTCGCGCCAGTTTGAAGATCGTCGACATGAAAATCACATTTGAGAATATTCGCGGCCTCTGGAAAGGTATCTTTTCCATCGTCTGCTAATTTATGCAGTGTACGAATCGATAAAAAGGGTGCACAAGTAGTACCGAATGTGACAGTGTTCAATGAACAGAGCCGGCTCTACCATAACGCGAACTACGCGATCGCCTAGGGCACCAAGTTTTGGGGGGCACGAAATTTGTAGGACACTATTTCACTAAGTAGCATTACTCTATTAGAAAAAAAAGGAGTTACACTCGATCATCGCTTTTACGAGCATGCGTTTCTAGAATATCTTTTTGCCAAAGATTTGAGCAGAATCTCTGGCCGCTTTGACCTCGTATCACAGTATCACTTTCCCCTTAAACCCACCTATCAGCCCCGCAGAGCAAGCGAATTTTGCGCGCGAAATTTGATTGGCTGAGTTGAATGGCAACCAAGATGGCCGCGGTTCTGGTATGCGCGACTTGGACGAAAATGGGACGTTTTTTGCCTAGACCTGGTGTGGGTTGGATCATGCTTCAGCGCTCGCGCGTTTCGACTTGTTTAGTTTTGCAAATTCGTGTTAATTTTGCTCCGTAAGCCGTTATTGTTTTGCATAGACTTCAAAAATTCAACCTTAATTGCATTGTTGAGTCCATCTCGTATACATGAGGTAGGTATTTCTTTAAAAAATGTATTGTTCGAATGTAGATGAATCAATTTGATTGCATTGAGTAGGTTTGTTTACATGCATTAAAAAGATAATGTTGTCATTTGTTCAAATCGAGTTGTGACGAGGGAAAAGTGGGTGATTATTCTTACCTTTTTTTCATTACTTGTTGCGCTTAGATGAAAATGTTGTCTTACAATAATTATACAATATATCTTACAATATAATAATATATCTTACAATATGTCAGGGACGTTTATAAAAACTTTAACATTGTATGTGAATCAGTGAAATCCAGGGTACGCTACACATGAAGACAACATGGCTCACAGGAACCAACTATCCGGGGCGCAGAAACGAAAGCGTAAAGCAGCAGCAGACGAAGAAGCATCGCAAATAAAAGGCTCATTCGATAAGAACCTCAAACTCTCAGATAGTTTACAACTACAACCGCCAGTCCAGTTAGAGAAAGAGAAAAATGACGATATCAAGAAAGCAGAAATATCCGAAGATTTATCATTTTCGTCATCACCAAACCGCAACGAATCAAACGATGTAAACCTCAGAACATCAGATGTAGCTCAAACCGTGGATGCTCCTTTTCAAGAGAAAACAGGTGATGTCAAAGCAAAGTTTGAAGATCCAGGTTTATGGGGAAATCGCATAGACGACAGTGCGCGTAAAATTCTTGTTGAACACGGGCCACATCAAGTTAAACACTTTCCTTTCCCAAAAAACACATGTAATAGAAAATTCTCTACTGTTCACTTCGATAGGTTACTTGTAAATGGCGCATATGTACTCCGACAATGGCTACAATACTCTATTTCTGAAGATTTTGTCTTTTGTTTCTGCTGTAAGCTTTTCCTCAATCTAATGATTTGTTTTCTTTGTCTATAAGTGGACCAAATGATTAGAGTAATCTATCTGCAATCTTAGCAAGGCATGAAGAGAGCCAATTTGACCTCGCCAGTTTTCAAGAATGGAAAGAACTTGAATTAAGATTACAAAAATCTTCAACGATTAATCAAGAGCATATAGATTTGATACAAAAAAAGGAAAAGTACTGGAAGCAAATTTTACGAAAGCTTTTTGCTTTAGTAAAAGTACTGGGAGTTTAAAATCTTGCTTTAATAAGTAATATGAAGGGAAAAAATAATGGCGTTCAGCGTAAAATATGAGACGTCAACCCGCGAGCTTTTTTCGTGCCATGTAATCCTCATTCATTAAATCTCGTGGTCAATGATGCTGCTGATT
>JAUMHM010051985.1:0-14965 GCA_032362435.1 Melikaiella ostensackeni
ATATTATGATGAGAATGTATTCCTTAAGGCCGATAGAGCCTTAAGTAAATAAATTTCCTTTCTCATTTGAAATCAAACTTGTTTTTTTTTTTTTGGTTCAAACTTAATCTCTTTGAATGAGAATTAAACTATGTTATTGAAAATTAGTTTTTTTCTGGTTAAAAATAAATTCTCTTTTAACTGAAAATTCATATTTTTTAGTTGAAAATTGGATTGTTTGGTTCAAAATTCATGTATTTTGTTGAAAGTTCGTCTCTTTTGGTAGAAAATTGATTTTCTTGGTTGAAAATTTCTATTTAAAAATTGAAATATTTGCTAATAAATTTAATTATTTTGTTAAAAATTTAATAATCTTGTTAAAAAGTCATCCTCATTTGTTGAAAGTTCAACTATTCTGGTAGAGAGTTCAGCTTTTTGGGTTAAAAATGCAACTGTTTGGTTGAAAATTATTTGTTTTGGTTGAGGATTTAACTATTTTGTTAAAAATTTGTCTTTTTCGGGTTGAAAATTCAACTATTTGCCAGAAAACTAACATTTTTTCCATAAATTCATATTTTTGGGTTGAAAATTTAACTGTTTTGCAGATAATTGAATAATTTGTATGACATTTTTTTTTCTTGTCTCAAAATTCTTTCTCGGTTAAAAATTCAGAACTTTTGTTGAAAATTCTTCTATTTGATCCGGAAATTCATCTATTCGAGTTGAAATTTTCTTTTTGGTAAAAAATACAACTGTTTAGTTGAAAATTAATCTGCTTTGTTTGAGAATTCAACTATTTCTTTGAAAACTAAAGTTTTCGTTAGAAGTCATATTTTTGGTTTGAACTTTCAACTGTTTTGTGGAAAATTGACCAATTTGGATGAAATTTTTTTTCTTTCTTGATTCAAAATTCTTTCTTGGTTAAGCATTCAATACTTTTGTTGAAAATTCATCTATTCGAGTTGCAAATTCAACTGTTTTGTTGAAATTCTTTTTCTTTTTTAGTTGAAAATTCAACACTTATGTTGGAAATTCGTCTATTTGGTCCGGAACTTCATCTATTCAAGTAGAATTTTTTTTTATTTTTGGTAAAAAATACAACTGTTTAGTTGAAAATTAATCTGCTACGGTTGAAGATTCAACTACTTGGTTGAGAACTGAAGTATTCGTTAAAAAGTCATATTTTTTGCTTGGAACTTCAACTGTTATGTAGAAAATTGAACAATTTGGGTGAAATTTTTTTCTCTCTTGATTCAAAATCTTTCTTGGTTAAACATCCAATACTCCTGTTGGAAATGCGTCTATTTGAGTTGCGAATGTAACTATTTGGTTGAAAACTAACATGTTCGTTAAAAATTCATATTTTTGGGTTGGAAGTTCAACTGTTTTGTAGAAAATTGAACAATTTGGTTGAAATTCTTTTTCTTTTTTGGTTGAAAATTTAACTCTTTTGTTAAAAATTCGTGTTTTTGGTTTGAAAATTCCTGATTATTTTATGTTGGGGATAATGAAAGAAAAGTTCGATTTTCTATTAATTAAAATTAAATGAAAAGGTGCCTGACTTTCCTTTATTTTGCTTTATTGAGCTATCTATGACTGTGGAAATTATTATTTTTTTAATTAAATTTCTAATTTTGTCACTCAGTAATGAACGAATATTAAAACGGACGGAAGGACAACATTATAGGAAGCCACGTACTTTATTATTATAAATTACCATAAGGACGAATGGATAATGCTCCACATTTTGCGGCTTTTGTACTGCGGAAAATCCTTCGCGTGAGGTGAACGTATCACGATTTTTCTTTTATACCAAGGGTGGATGTCAGTGGGTTGAAAAATTATTTGCTAGATACTTCGTTACTTTACCCTCGTGAGTTTTATTGGATATGCATTATTTATTATGTAATATCAGGACGTTCATCGTACCACGAAACGTGAAAAACCGAGAAGCAAATTATCAAAAGTTATGCAATGCTTCTAATTTGAAGTTATTCCATTATCAAAGATGATTAAAAATTTTTGAGGAAGGAGTATCTAAATTGGTTTCATTGGATCAGGAACTATGTGGTACTTTCCTAAAACTATATAAATAAACTATTCCGAATTGACTGGTAAAATTGAAAAATTCAAGCGGGAGAAATCGTTATAACCGTAAAAGAATCGTGATTTGTATTTAAAATAATAATAATTATAATTATATTTATATTTGTACATTTCATCAGTTTTGTACATTAGACTCTAAACCCGTGAAGGTTGAGATTCCGAAAAAATCCCAGCCATAATCTTTGTTTTATGCGTCATAAGCCGTATAAACTAAACTTTGCGGCTGATGGCTCTTGGCTTACTTTAAAATATCACTTTCTCGCGTTTGAAGATAAAATTGTTATTTTCCCAATGGTAATTGAGAATTTAATTTTTAAAAAAACTCTTCTCAAAGTTTCTCTCACATCGCTAAGCTCTGCAATTCTTCCTGAATTTTCAAAGTTCATTCAAACGTGCCAACTTTATGATTACCTTGATCCACTCCAGTGATCTTTTTTAGAGAGCAAATATTTTCTGTTGTATTTTATGAATGTAGAAAAAATATTTTGCGGTTATTCATATATCTATTCAGAACCTATTTTCAACCCTTGTTCGGAGTGTACAGAAACTGTTTTTCCACAGAGGCTTTTGTTCTCTTTTATTCCTGAGCAACCTTTCATGAAAACGAGACTCTTGAAGATGTATATTTTCCTAATCAGCCTTTTCAAGATAAAATATTTTACGACCTTGAAGTTTCCTATATCTATGGATTTTTATGCTTTTGTAAAGCATCATAAACAAGCTAAGGGTCCGATCAAAAAACAAAGAATACCTTTGAATTCATTTCCGAAATACCTAAATGCACCTTCTTCTTTTTTCTTTTAAACCATTCTTTGAACAATTGCATCATTCTTAATAATTTCAAACTTTGTGAAGCATTATAAACAAACTAAATTTTCGATGAAAAAACCGAAAACACCTTTGCATTCGACTCCGAAATATCTGAATGCAACATTTTTTAAAACCATTTTTGAAACAATTAAATCATTTTTTTAAGTTCTGCAAATTTATAAACAAATCGTATAATTGCACTAAAAATTTAAGTTTGTGATGAAAATCAACCTGTGAACACCTCTCAGAGACTCCTTTATTATTTTGAAAAATCAATTGTTTAGATAAATGAATTGTTATGAATATTTAATTAACTTTTTACAACAATTTCCAAACTTATGCAAGAAATTTCCTTAACTTATTCATCAGGATTTCGAAAGATTTCATAGGACTTAAAAGGCTTAAGGGTATTTTTAATGATTTCAAGGAACTTCATACAATGTCAAAGATTTCAAAGGGTTTTCATGGGATTTTAAGTATTTATTAACGGACTTCAATGGATATCAAAAATTTCTAAACATTTTATAATGTCTGTACAGATCGCAAATAATTTCACGAGAATTACAGGATTTCGTAAGATTTCATAGATTTCCAGAGATTTTCAAATCTTTCCAGGGATTGAACTGTATTTCAAAAATTTTATGCGGTTTTAAAGAATTTCCTTGAATTTTGAAAGATTAAAAGGATTTCATAGAATTTATATCTTTATATTTTTATATCTTTATATTTATATTTATATATTTTTATTAATAGAATATATATATATATATATATATATTATATTTATGATACTTGAAAAGATTCCAGAGGATTTCAGAGGATTTACCAGATTTTCGAGTATGTTAAAGGATTTCTAAGGAACTTCAACGGATTTCAAGAAATTTCAAGGAATATCATCAGTTTTTATGTAATTTCACGGAATTTCAAGGGAGCTTATAGAACCTATAAGGTTTTACGACCTTTTAAAAGATCCCATAGGATTTTTAAGAGATCTTAAATGCCCTGAACGTATTTTAATCAATTTTCCAGGATTTTAAGATTTTAGGATATTTTAAAAGAATCCTGGGGATTTCCAGGAGCTTTAAAAATGTCAAACAATTTCAAAATATTTAAAAGGATTTGAGATATTTTAGGGTATTTCAAGGAACACCAAGCAATTTTTTAGAGATCAAAAAGATATCAAGGAATTCCAAAAGATTTCAATAGCTTTAAACGATTGAAAAAAATGTCATGCAGTTTTAAAGAACTTCCTAGAATTTCGCAAGATATGGAAGGGTTTTATAGGACCAATGAGGTTTTAAAATATCTTAAAAGATTGCAAGGGATTCTTAAGGGATTTTAACAGTTTTTGTATGATTTCCGAGAATTATAATAATTTTAAGGAATTTTAAAGTTCTTCAATAATGTAATTTATTCAATTTCCCAGTAACTCAAAGAATTTCATAGGACTTCAAATATTTCAAGAAATTTCAAGAAATATCATCAGATTTCATGTAATTTCACGGGATTTCGAGAGATTCTTAAATATTTCTAAATGGATTTCAAAGATAAGAGATTTTTTAATATTTCAAGGTATTTCAAAATATTTTAAAGAATTTGAAAGATTTTAGAATATTTTGAAAGATTCCAAGGAATTTTCAATATATTTGAAGAATTTGAACCGATTTCAAAGGATTTGAAAGATTTTAGGGTATTTCAAAATATTCCGAAAAGTTTTCAAGAGCTTTAAAAAAATTCAAGTGATTTCAAAATATTTCAACGGTTTTGGAATATTTTAGGGTAGTTAGAATTTTGAAAGATTTCCGAGGATTTCAGTAATTTTAATTGCTCTCAATCCTGTATTTTTATGAATTTCCCATGATCATATAGAATTTTGAATGTTTTAGGATATTTTCAAGAATTCGAAGGGATTTCAAAGGATTTCAGTATATCTTAAAAGATTCCAAGGAATTTTCAAGAGATATACAAAACTTTAAGGAATTTCAAATATTTTGGGGTAGTTTAGAAGATTCGAACAGATTCTGAAGGGATTTTAATGAATTTTATAAGAGTTCCGAGGATTTCAGTAATATTGAAGGACGTTGTAGGCTCTCAATAAGGTATTCTGATAAATTTCCCGGGATCTCAAAAAATTGTATAGGACTTCAAATATTTCAAGGGATTTTGAAGAATATCATCAGATTTTATATAACTTCAAGGGAATTTTCAAACGATATAAAAAATTTCAAAGGACTTAAAATATTTGAGGGTACTTCAAAAAACCCTGAGAGATCTTGAAAATCTCAAGAAGTTTCCGAGGATTCGAATGATTTTTAGGTATCTAAAAAAAAAGAATACAGTTTTGAAGAATTTTGGAAGATTTTTAAGGATTTTATATGACCTATAAGGTTTTAGGATATTTTAAAAGATACCAAAGGATTTCAAAGGAATTTTAACGAATTACATAAGATCTTAGAGGATTACAATGATTTTGAAGGATTTTAAGAACTCTGAATGTATTTCAATAAACTTCACTGGATTTTAGGAAATATCAAGTTTCATGGAATTTCACAGGTTTTTTATGGGATTTCAACAGATTGTAAAGATTTAAAGTAATTTTACAATACTTCAAGGAGTATCAAGGAGTTTCATAAGTCTTAAGGGATTTTGTAATGAGATTTTCAAGATTTTAAGGGTTTTTATTTATTTTTTATTTTAAGGGCCGCTGCGAGCACCACAGTGGGGCAAAACAAAACGTCCATGGACAAATTGATTTTCATAATACAATTATTATCCAAATTGAACGTTTTTTTTCGTTAAACCTAATAAAATTCCGCATCGAACTGTCATGTCGGGTTTTTGAAATTAAAAAAACAATTTTTATAACAAAAAAAATTGGACTCTTCAAGTGAACCGGTTTTTGACAAATACTTAGATTCAATCAAAAATACCTAGAGAACATGAAGCAACTATCCCAAAAAGATGTCCAATAGCAGCACAAATGTTTAAAAATTGATTTAATTTGTTATGAACAAATAAATAAATGGAAATGGATTCTTGGTGATTGGCAGCGATTCTTCACTTGATTCGTATTAAATATGAAAAATTTATGGACAAAAAGAGATTTTTAATTGGATTAGTAAAAGTTCATAAATAATTTCTTAATTTATATATGCAAGTTTTATTAGCAATTATCCACATTTGGTATTTATGGTGGGAACAATAAAGTTTTTTCTGTGAAACAGTTCATATATTACCTGGAAATGAGACCTAAGCATCATATTTGATCATCAAAAAATGGATAATTGTTTAAACAATAATCATTAACAAATACACTATTTGCCTTTTCTGGACGTACAAACTTGGTTCTTTCGACGCAATCAACTGTAAATAACTAACGTCTTAATTTTTAAGGACAATTGATGACAATAAATAATTGCGGGATACAATGCTCGTAAGAAAGCTAGATATTTTGTATGTACTGGAAACAAAGAAGAAAGGATGTCAAGCAAGAAACATAGAGAACAGACTCGCACTTTGGTCAGGAGTAGATAATGAATCATATGGTACCCAAGAAGTCGGTCTGATCATGAATAAGAGAGCAAAACAATATGTCAGAAAGTATGAATATATATCACCGAGATTACTATGAGTTTAAGTGAAAGCGGGAATCAGAAGACTATTTATTATAGCGTGGTACGCTTCAGTTGATGGTGACAGGAGAGATGTGAAAGATACCTCCTGGGGCTAGTTAAATGATATACTAGGGACTTGCGATCCTGGCAAAAGAATAATTTTAGTTGGAGATATGAATGGCTGCGTTGGTGTGCAACGCGAAGGTGCCGACAGGGTACTGGGCCATTTCGGAGACCCACAAACGAGCGGTAACGGGGATAAATTGATTAGCTTAGGCTTAGGAAGAGGCTTGTTTATTACGAATACTTGGTTCAGACATAGAAAGATCCACATGTATTCTTGTTGCAGAGGCGAAAGTCACAGTATGATTGACTTTGTTGTAGAGGATGAAAGACTGACAGGGCTTGTAACGGATACAAGAGTTATGAGAGACTCTGAGTGCGGAACGGATCACTACCTCTTAGTTTCAAAAATGAGTCATGGTCAAGGGTGGAGGAGTAGAAGAACTAATAATAAGCCGAAGCAAACGCGAGTTAGAATAGAGAATTTGCAGAAACAAGTAATACAATTGGTATAACGTGAAAAGCTGAATAAATACTTAGAACATCATGAAGAAGACTGCAAAACTAAATTGAACAATAAACATGTAGAGGATGCATGGATAATACTACGGGATAGCATCTTCGAGACTGCATCTGAAGTGTGCGGTACTGCGGCTGTAGGCTAAAAGGCTAAAGATGCTTGGTGGAATGATACAATCCGCGCGGCTGTCACAAGAAAAAGCAAGCATACTTGAGAACATTAAATCGTAAAGATCTTAGCGATGAGGAGAGAACTAAATTAGAAAATGGTTGGGAGGATAAAAACAGAAAAGCCAATATACTAGTCAAAGAAAGCGAGGATAAAATCGAAGCGGAAGAAGATAGAAGAATGTAAAATGACTTTGAAGGAAATAAGAAATTATTTTGGAAATGGGTTAAGAAGATTAGGAAAGAAAGTTCTAGCACTGAGGTAGTTGGAATCGAGAATGCTGATGGTGAAATAGTATGGGATTCGGACAAAGTGAAAAACTGTATGAGAGATTTTTTCAAGAGATTGTGTGGAGGTCAAGCTATGGAGCAGAACAACCTTCTCATTAAAGAGAATACGTTAGACAATCCCGTTGTAGGTAGCGGAAGAAGAATCAATATCGACGACATTATATTCGTGATTGAGAAACTAAAGAATGGTAAGGCTGCTGGTATGAATGGCATCACCGCTAAAATGCTTAAGAGTGGTGGCGGATATTTGTTTGTGTTGCTGAGCAAATTTATGAATATGTGTGCTATGCATGGTGAAGTTCCAAATGATCGGAAAAAGGCGACTACCGTCAAAATCTACAAGGGCAAGGGTGATAAGGGCGACTGTGCTAATTATAGAGTGATTAGCCTACTAAGTACCGTGGGAAAAATATTCACCAAAATACTGATTAACAAGGTCATGGGAATAACTAAAGAAAGGATTTGGGAAGTTCAATGTGGATTCATGCCAGGGAAATCATGTGCGGATCAGATATTTAGCTTAAGACAGATCATAGAAAAGAGTTTAAGAGTAAACAGAAGAGCATTCTGTGCATTTCTTGATCTTGAAAAAGCTTTCGATAAGGTGAACAGATCTAAACTTTGGGAAGTCCTAAAAGAATATGGAGTGAATGGTTGGCTTCTAAGAGCAATAAAAGCAATATACAATGATAGTCAAGCGAGTGTAAGAGTGAATGAACAACTGAGCGATTGTAGGCAAGGCTGCGTTATGTCCTCCTGGATGTTCAATATATACATTGACAAATGTCTAAGAATAGCTCTCGTAGACGAAGAAGGTGTTGATCTCGGAACAGTGAAAGTACGTGGAGTGGCGTTTGCAGATGATAAAATTGTTACAGCGGAATCAGCCGACAATTTGCAGAGAATGATAAGCAGACTGGATATCAGCATGAGGAGCATGGCTCTTAAGATTACCGCAAATAAAACAAAAATTATCGTTTTTGAAAGAAAGGGTGAGAAAACAGTATGCAGCATTGCCTTAAACGAAATCATAAATGAATGATCAATTCTGAAAAAAAATCTACATAAATACCTGCCTCATTATACAATAGACGCAACTGCATCCAAGACATAGTCATTTATAATAAAAATAATTTCTTCAATCTCCAGCTTTAAGGGTTAGAAAATAATAAATAAACAAATATTTAAACGAACCATCGATCGATGCACATGCGCATAAACGTGTATATACGCTATTGGGTGGGAATGAATAGAAAAAAAAACGATAAAATGAGACCTTTTTTAATATTAAAAGAAAATGAACACATTGCAATTATAAAAAGACACCTAATTATAAAGGTTAACTTTACCGAGAAGGTAATATGAAAGTTTTTATAATTTTTTCCCATCCGCAATTGGTTTTTTAACACACGCACGGTAAAGAATTTCCTTTGTCAAAATGCATTTTCAGTTTTAATATCGAATTCTAAAAAAAAGCATTCAACGTTATAACTTTAATTTTATGAAATCTTGTAGTAAACGATGTACTTAATATTTCTCTCTTTAGGATTCAATTTAAACTATAATTTTTTATTTAAAAAAAGATACATATGGTAATGAAGAAAAGAAGTAACGAAAATCGAGGGACAGACTTTAAACCTTTTATAATAATATTTACTTGAATTAAAAAATGGGCATAATTTATAGTATTGCTCCTTTGAAGGTGAGAAATAATCTGCAATAATCTTTTTTTAAATATTGTTAAAAAAAAGGAGAAAATAATTTTATCGATGTAAAGATTGAGGTTGGGACAGAATACGGTAATGAAGTTTCGGGTGTTTGCATATTAAATGAAGGTAATTGGAAGAGAAATTGAAAAAAAGGAATTGACCATTTTGTAGAGGATGATAAGGAGTATTTATTAATTCAATAAAAAAAAACAGGAAAACTTTCCATGTAATTTTAATACTACCGGGACTTCAAGTTTGCCGAAAATTTGACAATCACCCATTAAATTTTATTGTTACGGGCACATTAACTTTTTTTTAATTCTACACATCTGCACAAAAAACTCCCAAGCTTATTTTTATAAAAAAATGTGTAGTTGTCAATTTAGTAGTCAATAGTTGTCAACTGTTAGGAGCGTTTTTATCCAGTTAAAAATGCGATATAAAAAAAACAGTACGTTGATTACAACATTTCCGCACTAGTGCTGTGTGCTTGAACCAATTAATCAATCGATCAATAAATGAATAACGATCAAAACAATTCAAAACAAAGAATGACAAATTCAGTTAATCAAAGAAATTCAGATAAAATGATCAAAATGAATAATTAGTCAAAGTCTTAATATTGTTAACCTAGGATACCGCGATCTCGGTTTCGTTATAGCACATTTTGTATTTATAAAGAACCTAGGTTACCAATTAATCGGTTGATAGATTATTCAATTTGATCGTTTTAGCTGAATTTATTCGGTTAACTGAAAATGTTGTTGACTGCTTTAACCGTTTTTGTTCCTCATTTATTTATTGATCCTTTATTTGGTTGAAGCACACAGCAGTGTTCAACAGTAGGGTACCCAAACCAAAATTTGAATTTTTGAATTTTTCAAACGCTACCCCTTAAATTTCTTTTTTTTGTGAAAAAATACTGCCTTAAAGTTTCTTTTATTTAAAAAAATTGTTTAGAGGTTCCGCTAGACCGTTTTTGGTCTGAAAATGCATTTTCTTAGCTTTCGATATTAATTTATAAAATTCCAATTTAAAGCTGAAAAATTCTTTTACACCTAAAAAGTATTTATTATTTATTGAGAAATAGGCTCTTAATTTTATGGAACACAGGATTTCTTCTACAATATGAAGAGAATATACTCCATAATATATAAACAATATTTATACCAGGTAACAGAAGAAAATCTTGAATTTCTAAGTACACAAATCCTATAGTACTTTAAAATGTATTTTTAACTCTAATTTACTTGAAAAGTAGGTAAGCTAGTTAATTAATGTCGATTTTGCTGCAATTCTCAGGTCACTTTTTTTCAAATCACTTTTTAGTAACTTTTTCAAGAAAAGTCACTATAGTCACTTTTTTAAATGAAAATATCACTTTGGTTATCTTTGAATTCTATTGAATTCCTTTGAATTCTTTTGAATTCTCCCAGAATTCTTTGAAATTTCGTTGAAATCCACTGAATTCAATAGATCCTTTTTGGATTTTCAATTTTTTAAGTTCACCCTGAAGAATTTTGAATTCAACATGAATTCTTTCGAACATTCTCAGATTTCTAATCACTCCCATTTATGTGAATTGAATGGATCTTTCGGATTATAAAAATTTTGTTGCATTCACTTGAATTACTTAAAAGTCACCCTAAATTCTTTTAACTTCATCTTGGATTTGTATGATTTTCATCGAATTCTCTTAAATTCCCTTGAATTCTTTTGAATTCACTCCAGTTTTACTAAAATCAATGGAATATTTTGGACTTTTTGCAATTCGTTTTAGTTTACTTGGAATTCACCCTGAATTCTTTCAAATTCTTTGAATCTTAGGAATATCTCTTGAATTTTTAAAATTAAATCTGGATTCTTTTGAATTCACTTAAATTCTTCTAAATTCACTCAATTCTACTCAATCCAATGGTTTATTTTAATTTTAATATTTTAGTTTTTTTTTTTTAATTCAGTATGAAATCTTTCAATCTCGTCTTAAATTCTTATGCAATGCATAAAATTCCTTTGAATTCCCTTAAAGTTATCTAAATTCACTTCAAACTTAATGTATTCAATGAGTTTTGTTAATATTTGTGAATTGCTTTGAATTTATTTGAATTTTTTCTAATTCACCTTGAATTTTTATGAATTTCATCTACTCCTTTTCATTTCCCTTAAATTCCTCTAAATTCACTTAAATTTTATCTAATTCATTGTTCTTTTTTAGTTTTTGAATTTTTTTCAATTCACTTAAATTCTGTTGAATTCGTCTTGAATTCTGTTCACTCCCATTTTACTCAATTCAATAGAATTTTTTTGCTTTTAAACTTTGTTCAATTCACTCCCTTTTTACTGAAATCAATGAAAGTTTTCGAATTTTTTCCAATTCATTTGAATTCTTATGATTATATTCCCAATTCGTTCAAATTCACCTGGAATATTCATAAATTTCATCGAATTGTTTCATCTAATTCATTATTTTTTTTTAGTTCTTGAATTTTTTTTAATTCACTTAAATTTTGTTAAATTCACCCGGAATTCTGTTTACTCCCATTTTATTCAATTCGATTGAAATTTTTTAATTTTTGTTCAATTCATTCAAATCCCTATGGAATTCACCTGGAATTCTTATAAATTTCATGGAATTGTTTTGAATTCTTTTGAATTCACAAGGATATTACTCAAATTACTATTGCACATTAGTCACTTTTGGTGAATTTTAGTTACTTTTTGGGTTATTAATGAGTCACTTTTTGTCACTTTTTCGGCCTTTAAATTATAAAAGATGTGTATTTTTGTGTATTTGGAAATTCAAATATTTTTTTTGTCACCCAGTATAAGTATTTTTGATGTATTCATTATGGAGAAAGTTTCAAAAATCTATAACAATTTGCAAATATAACTCAAAATTCCTTTAAATTTATCTGCATTCAATCCAAACTTAATGAATTCAATGAGTTTTGTTTATATTTTTTATTGCTTTTCATTCATTTGAGCTTTTCAAATTCACTTGAATTTTTATGAATTACATCTAATTCATTTAATTTCTCTGAAATTGCTCTAAATTCACTCGAATTTAATCTTATTCGTTGTTTTTTTAGTTCTTGATTTTTTTTAATTTAATTAAATTCTGTTGAATTCGCCCGGAATTCTGTTTACTCCCATTTTATTCAATTCGATTGAAATTTGTTAATTTTTAAATTTTTGTTCAATTCATTCAAATTCTTATGGAATTCACCCGGAATCCTTATAAATGTCATGGAATTTTTTTGAATTCTTTTGAATTTACAAGGATATTACTCAATTTACTATTGCACATAAGTCACTTTTAGTTAATTTTAGTCACTTTTGGGTTAGAAATTATTCACTTTTGGTCACTTCTTCTGTTTTTAAATCACAAAAGATGCGTATTTCTATGCATTTCGAAATTCAAAATTTTTTCTGTCACACGGTATAAGTATTTTTGATTTATTTATTATGGGGAATGTCTCAAAAATCTATTATAACTTCCAAATATAACTCAAAGTTCCTTCAAATGTATCTAAATTTACTCCAAACTTAATTAAGTCAATGAGTTTTGTTAGTATTTTTGAATTGCTTTGCAATCATTTGAATTTTTTAAAATTCACCTTGGATTTTTATGAATATTATCTCATTCTTCTCATATACCTTAAATTCTTCTAAATTCACACAAATTTTATTTAATTCGTTGTTTTTTCAGCTTTTTTTATTTTTTTTTCATTCACTTAAATTCTGTTGAATTCGCTCTGAATTCTGTTCACTTCCATTTTATTCAACACGATTGAAATTTTTTAATGTTTTAAATTTGTTCAACTCATTCAAATTCTTATGATGTTCAACAAAGTCTCTTGAATTTTCTTCAATTCTTCTCAATACACTCCCTTTTTACTGAAATCAATCAAAGTTTTTGGATTTTTTTTTCAGTTTATTTGAATTCTTATGAATTTATCCTCAATTCGATCCAAATTTACCTGGAATTCTTATAAATTTCATCGAATTGTTCTAAATTCTTTTGAATTGTCAACAACATTAGTCACATTATTATGGCACATTAGTGACTTTTAGTGAATTTCAGTCACTTTTTGGGTATTATTTGCATATTATTCCAGGAAAAAATATTTAGGGGCCATTTCAGATCGTTATTTTTTTTCAAATCGAAAACTCAGAAAATTAATTTTCAGACCAAGAATTGTCTGTTTTCTGTTTACTCCCATTCTATTCAATTCGATTAAAATTTTTTAATTTTTGTTCAATTCAAATTCTTATGGAATTCACCTGGAATTCTTATAAATTTCATGTAATTGTTTTGAATTCTTTTAAATTCACAAGAATATTACTCACATTACTATTGCACACTAGTCACTTTTAGCGAATTTTAGTCACATTTTCGGTCTTTAAATTATAAAAGATGTGTATTTTTGTGTATTTCGAAATTCATGATTTTTTCTGTCACACGGAATAAGTATTTTTGATTTATTCATTATAGAGAAAGTCTCAAAAATCTATTACAACTTGCAAATATAACTCAAAATTCCTTTAATATTATCTAAATTCAATCCAAACTTATTGAATTCAATGACCTTTGTTAATATTTTTGAATTGCTTTCCATTCATTTGTTTCAAATTCGCTTTGAATTCTTTCGAATTTCATCTAATTCTTTTCATTTCCCTTAAATTCCTCTAAATTCATTACAATTTTATCTGATTCGTTGTCTTTTTTTTAGTTTTTGATTTTTTTTCACTTCTTTTAAGTTCTGTTGAATTCGCTCTGAATTCTGTTCACTCCCATTTTATTCAATTCGATTGAAATTATTTAATTTTAAAAATTTTACTCAATCCATTCAGATTCTTATGATATTCATCTAAGTTTCTTAAATTCCCTTGAAAACTTTTTCATTCACACCCTTTTTACAGAAATCAATGAAAGTTTTCGGATTTTTTCCAACTCATTTGAATTCTTATGAATTTAATCTGAATTCGTTCAAATTCACCTGGAATTATCAAAAATTTCATCGAATTGTTTTGAATTCTTTTTAATTCACAAGAACCTTAGTCACTTTTAGTCGTATTTAGACACTTTTTTTTTGTTAGAAATTAGTCATTTTTGGTCACTTTTTCTGACTTTAAATCACAAAAGATGCGTATTTCTATGTATTTCGAAATTCAAGATTTTTTTCTGTCACCCAGTATAAATATTTTTGATTTATTTCTTGTGTAGAATATTCTTTTTATAATGCAGAAGAAATGCTGTGCATATCATTCCAGGTAAAACAATATTCAGGGGCCATTTCAGACCCTTGATTGTAACAGAAGGTAAAACTACCGTATCACGGCTTTTTCGAAAAATGGGTGCGGCATTTTTGAAAATGGCCCAAAATGGGATATTTTTTAAAAACTTAGAAAAAAAATGAGGGGGAGGCTTTTTTTATTACTTTTTTTTCACTTTTCAATGTGACCCCTTTCCAGCTCTAAACCCGTGTTTAGATCTGGAAAGGGGTCACATTCTTGCCTATTTTGTTAAGTGAATCTAACTCGTGTTAGCGCTGGTTTGGGGTCACATTTTGAAAACAATATATTAATTTAGGGAAATTTCGAAAAAACAAATTTTAACGCTCCCGATCGATTCAGAGAAGTGACTGTTAATCTCGCGAAGGTTAAAAAAAAGTTGATAAAAAAGTGATTAAAAAGTGATAAAAA